>PVLA01004564.1:0-172243 GCA_004027455.1 Hydrochoerus hydrochaeris | reverse complement strand
ATGTCTAGATGTCCCCCCAAAGTCTCAGGCAATCATGGAGGGTGGGCTTTTCAGAGGTGGCTGGATCTAGAATGTGAAATTGATTTGTGCTGCAATACTGGGATCAAGGGTGAATGTTTGTGGGATTGGTCCACTGACTGGATTGGTACCACCATGAGCCTGGTGGGTGTTATACCATATAAGGGGCAGGAGCAGGCTTGTCCCTTTTCCCTTGTTTCGCTTGCTGTATTCTACCACCATGAATGGTTGCCCCTTTGCCATGACACCCTGCCTTGGAGCCAGCTGATTATGAACTGAAATCCTTACAAACTATGAGCTAAATAAACCTGTCCTCATTTAACTTTGGGTGTCAAGTATTGTGTCTCAACAATGAGAGAAAAGTAACTAAGACATCTCTTCTCCCCTCCCTTCCTTTTCCCCTTCTTCTTTCCTTTCTTTCTTCCCTCCCTCTCTTCCTCCCTCCCCTCCTTCTTTCTCTCCTTCCTTCCTTCCTTCCTTCCTTCCTTCCTTCCTTCCTTCCTTCCTTCCTTCCTTCCTTCTCTCCTTCCCTCCCTCCCTCCCTTCCTCCTATCCTTCCTTCCTTCCTTCCTTCCTTCCTTCCTTCCTTCCTTCCTTCCTTCCTTCAAGACAGGGTCTCACTAGTGCACATCACCCTCGAACTCCCTGTGCAGCCTAGGCTTGCCTCAAACTCACAATCTCTCTGCTTCAACCTCCTGAGTGCTAGGATTACAGGTGTGGGTCACCATGTTTGGCTGAGTGCATTTATTTTGATTTCTCAAAAAATCAAACTTAGCTAGATCCATGAACTAAGCTAATTATGTTCCAAACACTCTGGGGCTTAATTTGCTAGTGCATTGTCTTCTTAGTGAGTGGTACTGACAGTACTCTCCCATTTCTGTGGGTAGAATATTTCCATGGGTTTAGATTTTGTACTGAATCTTTAATCTTCTTTGACATATCTTTCAGCTCTCAAAGAGTGATGCACTAACTTACCAACTAATAGGACCAAAATTAAGAATTGTTTAATTTTTGATGATAGCCTTCAACCAAATTTATAATCTTCTATGTTTTTTGCCCAATCCTTTATCTGTAACCATGTCTTTTCAAACACAAATTAGAGGACAAAGCCATTTTATTTGTCTCTGTAGGCTAAGCACTTTTGTGGTACAGAATGCGGTAGGTCTCACTCTGGACTCTGCCTTCAGGGAAGATGCTCAAACTTTTCAAATCCAAAGGGTCTAATTGGTCATTTCCTGTTTCTCCAGCCAATCAGGCTGTTGCCCCTTAATCACTGGTGATGGTGTCTTCAGTCATTCATTGATGATGTACCATTCAGTGTTCTAATTTCTGCTTTTCCACTGAAGGAACTTGAAAGCTGTTGTTTGATGTTCTAGACAGCAGCAGCTGGGACTTTGGGTGGGCACTTCTGTAAGATTTCCCTGGTGGAAATTTAAAATGCCACTATATGGACAGACATAATACCTTGGGTAGCTGGAAATTTTGCTGTCTTCTCAAACTATATGATAAATAAGACTGATTATGAAGTCAAGCCATAGACTAGAAATGAGGGTAATATTTTAAAGTCATTTATGTTTTGTACATTAAGGTAACTGTATCTGGAAATTTTCAAGTGTTTATTTTCCTGAAAATTCTATTTGTTTTCCTGGTTCTGAATTTGCCAGAGAAGGGGAACACTTAGTTGACTGAGTATAGCTTGCTGATACTTTGTGAAACAAGAAAAACAGAATATGACTAGGAGGTTTTTTTTTCTTGTGTTATTAGTTGTATTAAGAAGTATCTATTTTAAGAAATTTGGGGAAGTAAAACTTAACATTTCATCACTAAATATGAAATAAGATGCATGACATGAACAGTAGCACACGCGAAGTGTTACTTGTAGTGGGCTCTTTGTTAAAAACAAAATATCAGCAAGGATTTTTCTGTGTTGTTATTAAAACAGGAGAAACTAAAATAACCTTTTTATTTTCCACATTATGCCCTAAAATCATAAACATAGGGCTTTTCAATAAAAGGCAATGTAATTTTACCTTTCATTGTTTTGGTAAGTTTATACAATAGAGAGTAAAAAGTGTTGGAATGATTTCACGTCATTTTACATTTAGTTCATTACTTTTTTCACCTTTATTCTCAGGCGGAAAGCCTGTCTTGTCTATTCAGCTAGGCTACTACGTATTTATCAGGATACTTTGCAAACTGTAATCTCATAATACTAGTTCTAATGATTCTGAGGAAGTCTGAGAAAAAGCCACAATTGAGAATCAGGAAGCTTGACTGAAAATCTGATTTTGGAGACATCACTAACTTATTTGAACTTCTGTTTTGTGATCTGTAAAAACAGTGGATCTTGAATATAATATACTCTGCCAAATCCTTTCCTCAAGCTGTAGATTGAGGAAGCTTCATTTAAGATGTGCTGCATGTCTTACCACCTGTACGTAAAAAGACAGATTTCTATATTCAAGAGAAACAGCTCTGGGGCCTGAGAATAATAGTTTTGAAGTTTCATATGCCCAGGAATCTATTTCCTGGGAAGCTTATTACAAATTATACACTCCTGTACTCAGTACAGAGATTTTGACTCCTGAAGTCTGTCATGAGCCTCAGAGAGTACTCAGATGTGTCTGGTACAGATGACACTGGAACAAGCTTTTGGAAATCATTATCTTAAAGGATGTGTTGCTATAGGTGTTCCAGGATTACTACCCACAAAAAGCTACCAGTTAATTAAATCCAATGTTTCCCCCAAGTTTCCTGAAGCTCTGCAGATTTTGAACTCAGTAATAGGTTAAATTTCTGCTGAGTATGTTTTTGGATCAGGTTTAATTCCCAGAAGTGAGCACAGCCTGAGAGTCTACATCTATTTATCTAATTCTGGCTAAGGCGAGATGCTTTGTGAGGCCTGACTCATTCTTTAGTATATGAGATGAGGCACGATACCTCCTCCTTGAGGGGAACTGTGTTGATTCTTTCTAACATAAGGGTGAATAATATATTTTTTTCATACATTCTTTATGATGGGTACATAAGATAAAGCCTACAAAGCAGTTAGCAAACTGTCTGGGATAGAGAAATACTGAATAAATACTACTATCTTTGAAAGCAGCAAGTGATGTAGTAAGCAATTTTTAGTGCATTATTACCCTTAAATTTTCAGTTTTCAAGCATCTATTAATTATTTGTTTGTCATAAACAAAGTTCTCTAATGTGGAGAGGTTGGGTTACCTGAAAAGAAGAAGTGAATAAGAAGACGAGTAAGGTTTTCTCTGCTTTCAAAGGGATGTGCAGAACGGTTATGCCATGCAAGCACCAATCAAGATAAGGGCATGGAGGAGAATACTCAAGTATGACTTGACACTGGAAGTGTATAATCCTCTCTGCAAATGAAGACTGGAAACCCTTGGCAGATCAGAACATGTCCTGCTCTAGTGGCATAAGGAGGAAAAGCCGTGGAGCTTTCAGTTGTCACAACTATAAAGCTCCAACTTTTAATATGTATCACAATCTACTTTGATTTGCCCTGGCAAGTGGTTGGATAACCCATAAAATGTTTTTGAAGTAAAATAAAACTAAGAAATGATCCTTCTCTTTTTATTTACTTAAAAATTAACAAAACAGTGTGAACAATTAGCAAGAATAAAAAAAGGAAACAAATTCTTAACAAAGGAGGTAGTATTGTCTTCCTGCTGGCACATGGGAGGAAATCATATCTATCAATGTGGACCTACTTTCTTACTGAATTCTTGCCATAGGTCTTTCTAATGAGAGATCACTTCCTCTGGCAGACTGCTTGGTCCTTTTGCAAAGCATACAGGAGTCATTGCCTGGATTTGAGACATGAGCCATGCAGACAATTTTTTTTTCTGGAAGAAATAATCTCCTCCCCATGTCTTTTAGAAGTCACTGTTGAAGGGCAAAACAGTGTTGAAGGGAAAAACATAAAAATAAGTAGATCTAGGATTTATGATGCTTGCACAAATCTGCAACCTAGAGATAAAGAATTCACATTTTATTGAGAAAAGATACAGCACTAGCTAGAGGAGACTCAATTCCGTCAGAAACAGGGGTCCTGGGAGAGGAGGAAGTGGACTCGGAACCTCACTGTTTTCTGCAGCTCCCGCCTGCTTCATTAGCAACAGGCAGCGTAGTACTTCTAATTAAGAAGTCATTTAAAATAATTTTGAAAAAGCAGGGACATGTCAAGTGTGGGAAGTTCCTCATAGCGGAGTGAGTGCTTCAGGGCTAATGATGATGAGACTGACAGCAGTTGGGGACTTCAGAATCTTGCTCTGACAGCTTGAAAGTTCATCTAATTAACACCTGTGATTCAGTTAAAACTAAAGGAACCAATATATGGTCCAGGGCCAGGTAATTTTCAGTGGCACAAAGCCTTTATGTGCTCCAGGAATCTTGCTACTCTAAACTAATCAATATCAAGGGTAAATTCTATTAACTGAGAAATGAACATCTCAGCTGCAATTGCAGCGATTAAAAAAGCTCAGAAAGCAGAGGAAGATGTCAGATTCCCAGTCATTAAACCAATAGTAGTTTTCCTCTAATACTAACTCGAGCGTCTCTATTTTGGCTTGTTAGAGCAGTTACACTGGTCTGTGTAATGTACTACCTTTCATGAGTAGAGAGGGTGAGAGGAGTCTGTTCTTCCATTTAGCCTCATGGAAAAGACTTGTGACTTAGAAGTTTTATTTTTTCATTTACTAAATGAATGATACTGACTCTTTTGTAAGCTTATCTAAGCCTCAGCTTCAATTATGTTATAGAATTATTAGTGTTCATTTCCCAGAGCTCATGTGAGGATTGGTCTATATATCTATATCTATCTATCTATCTATCTATCTATCTATATGTGCTATTATTAGTCACTTTTTCCAATATTAGGGATTCATTCAAATACTCAAAATACAGTAATTTTGAGTATTTACCATATTTTACACTCTGTGTAGGTCTTAAATGGATTTGTTATAAACATCTACACTACACTGTTTTAGTTCCTGTGCTGATAAAGGACATTTGTGAAAATGAAGATATCTCTGTTAAGTTTTAATATTTGGTCCAGGAAGATGCTGTGTCCTGAACCAGTGAAGTAATGACATTTTTCAAAATATGGCAAGTAGCAATGTATTGGATAATCCAGATAACTCTTGAAAGGCAAGGAAAAGGTTTCTTCCCAAGAATAAATCTTGATCAGTGTTGTGGACTTTGACCTAAATATAACAGATTCTGACGTTTTCTTTAGAAAAAATTTTCCACTTGAATTAATCACCATTCTTATGTTGGACTTGTGTTGTCTTCTACTTGATATTTTCAGCAAAGGCTTATTTGAATTTTTGCCATACATATGGTTTAGTTAAAACTCAGATTCAGAACAACACACCACCTGGGGAACTTTTAGGGGCAGCAGCCGAAGGCTGATTTTTACCTGGGAGTGGAAAGATCTGAGAAGCGGGATGATTTTGGACTAGTCTAGCAGAAATTTTACTACTTGTTCTGGCCAATTTGAAGGCTCTCTATATATGCCACTCTAACTGTCTCATTAATAATTTGTAAACAAGCTTTAAGTTTCCCATAACTGCTAGGGTCTAGGACCTGTGAGAACTCCTGCTATTTGCATTAATTTCCTTACACAGATATGGCTCATGGTGGATCTCAAGCTTTAGTTACATCAGAGTCACCAGCAGAGCTTGTTCAGTCACAGATTTGTGGAATCAACCCTCAGAGCTTCTGATTCATTATGACTGAGGCAGTACCTGAGAATCTGCACTTTTAGTAGGTTTCTAAGTGATGCTGATGCTTCTGCTCTGGCGCCCACTTTGTGAGAACCAACAGAGAAGTGCTAACGAAACTTTTGCCAGACGCCGCAGTTACACTAAGACGAGCCAGCTTGAAAGCTGATGCTTGAAAGCGAAATGCCTTCTTCCCAGGCAGTGTCATTTTATCCCCATGGTAACCCTGGGAGGTACACATTACTAGTTCTGATTTATAGAGGAACACTGAACTGGAACCATTTCTGATTTTTCTTTTCTAATAGGCGGCGAGTTCTCATGTCATATTCAGTTTTGTATCTGCAACGCATAGCAGGTTGTCTGGCAATAAATGTTTGTGGAATGAAGTGGGGGAGTCACACAGGGAGTTTGTGGTAGAGCCAAGTTTTGAACATGGACTCCTTAAATCACAGTCTAGTGCTTTTTCTACTCTTGGGTTTACCAATCAAAAAGACAGTTTGCTTTCCTACTTGGAAAAAGTCAAAAGTAGTTTTCCATTTTATCCTCAAATCCTCTGAATTTATAAAAGCAGATAATGTAGGTAATTAAAATTCATTTGGAACTACTGTATATTGTTAACCATTGAAATACAATGCAGTTTATTATTCTCTCTCTATCCTGTCTACTTTACCAAATGTAGAGAAACTTTACCTTGCCTAGGAGTTTAAAAGAGTAAAGATACAAAATGAAATTATAAAAAATGATTTGAATAAACAAATGGGGATAGTTACATGACTTCTAATTTTTTTCAAAGACTTTCTTCTATTTCCTATAAATGTACAGGGAAGTGGAAAAAATAAGAAAAATATTACTTTTGTAAATTATGTTTAGAAGATTCAAAGAATTAGAATTAAAATTTTATTGCTTTGTACATAACTTATCAAGCATAGTTTGAATAGTGCTTGCTTGTTTGCTTTACTTCAAATGTTACTTATAATATGGACTCACTCTTTTCTCTATGACCTTCCAATCTTTTCGTATTTACATCAGCTACTAACATCTTTTTCTTTGCACTTTCAATGCTGTAAAATATCTCTGACAGTCTTTCAATGTGACTACGCTTGCAGCTGGCATCATTTCCTTTGGTATATTTTCATTGTTCTCAGTTCAGCAACATTCCTTATTTATCTTAATAAATTTGCCTCTGGTTTCTTCACTGAATATCTAAAATGTCTCAAATGGTGGCAGTGTCAACTATTATGGTCAGCTACTTCTGCAGGACCGATCTGTAAATTGGGCAGTGTCATCTTCATTTGAATGACAGCTTCTCCAGTTAGTTTAACATTAATCAATTCATGCTGACTTCTAGAACAATGAAAACAGCCTTTCCTTGAAATAAAAGGTCTTTTTCCAATGTCCTTGTAGTTGTAGTTTTCTTTTAGCATGGCAGTTGCATTGCTGGCCACACTGATTGGGGTTCATTTTTGAGTATAGTCTTCAATCCAACAGATTAAGTAGATGCTCCATTTCAACCTTCAGTGGGTTTTTGTTCCATATCCAATTTAAGCCATAAGACGTTGAAGCACTGACTTTGTTTTTATATTTCTATTATCATTAGAAGTTTTCAGTATGGATCAAACCCTGTTTTCTCATAGGTCTAAGATTGTTCTCTGATCATCAACATATTCAAATCTTTTAATCACATCATTTTATTTCATGTTTTGTTTTTCTTCTGCACTTTCATCTCTTGTTAGTGAATTTGTTCTTTTGACCACCCACTTTTTACAAATGTCATAGGGTTTAGCCCTTGTAGAAGAGGAAGTGACACGAGGACATGATTTTATATCTATGTATGAGCTAAATAACAGATAGGGCTCCATGCAAAACTGACAGACTGACAGAAGCGATGTAGTTAGTCTTTGATCATAATGTATATTTGGTTTTATGTAATGAGTTTTTGACTGAAGAGTTAGTAGTGAAGTTTGTACTTTATATAATTATTGTACTCATGGTTAATACACTGTTTGAAATTTAAACTGTTATTGGGAGATTGGTATTGTTTAAACCATAGTAGAAAAGCCCAATGTGTATTGGAAATATGCAAAATGAAGGCTACCTGTAACTAGGAGAAGCTCATCTCCATGTCAAGATGAACATAACTGTATAACTTCGAAGCCACGTACTGTCAAAATAGTGTCCAAGAATATTTTCTAAGTTGCTTAAAGAAACAACTTTCTTTTGCCTCCAGATGGATGATTGAATTAAGAAAATTAAAGATACATATTCCAACATAGTTAAAAAATATATATTAGATTAATAAAAAATCCAGTGTAACTTAAATTAACCTGTAGAGATTAATGTTTTAACAGCACAACAGAATATACAAAGATAACATGAAAATTTTATTACTTGAGTTTTATGCTAGTTTAACTTCCTTCCCACATTGTTTCATCCCCTGAATATTTTAGGAATAAAATAAGAAGGACATAAAATAAGTGCAATAAGCTAGGTTTTCTGATGGAGGAAAAATTTAGACTTGCTTAAATATCATTTTAAGTCTTGATTTTTCCTTTTTTCTGTGTGATGATTTTATTACTCTAATATGAACTGCTTTAATGAAACATTTGGAAGGCTTTAGACATTTATTCGTTCATTCACTAATTGAACCATGCTTTTCAGACTCAGTTAATATAATTTGTTGAGTTCATACTAAGTCTTAGGAATGCAAAGACAATAGAGAGTCTGCCCTTGTAGGTACAGAATAGGGTTCTCTGTGTCATGATTTTTTTTTGCTGAATCTCCAACATCTTACAATGATCATATTGTTAAAATTAATAATTTGTTCAGTGCCTGCAAAGTATCAGAAACTCTATTAGATCTTTGCTGGCATTAATGTTATAATAGTTAAAGCCAAGATTGAAGAAAAATGTTTCTCTTTCAAAGTGATACACTTGCACATCTGACAATTGCTGTAGGCTGTTGGGTAGGGTCCTCCATTCCTCTCTACCAGGCCTCTGCTTGGGGCCACTTGAGTGTCTTTACAGGATGGTACCTGGCTATCCCCAGAGAGACTGATTCAAGAACTTGGGAGAAAAGCTGCAGTATCATGACACCTACCCTGGTAAATTACACCCAATATTCTCAGTGACGTATTGCAGTAGAAGTCTAGCAATGACTCCATGAGGGAGGATACAAGAGCATGAATACCAGAAGGCATTTATACCTAGGAGATATGAATCACTAACATCTAATTTTTAGGCTAGCAGTAAGGGTTTGCGTCTGCAATGCCGCTCAAAAGCGCATGTGTTTAAAGTTGGTGCCTAGTGTAGCAATGTTTAGAGGTGGGGACTTTGGGAAGGTTATTGGATTATAAGGTCTCTAATGGCATTATTGGGAAGAATACTGGAAGCTTTAGGAACTAGGGCTTAGATGGAGGAAGTGAGTCTTTAGAGATATGCCCTTCAAAGCTGAGTTTCTTTCCTCACCTCTTGTGCTCTTCCTCGCTTTCTGTTCTTAGCCACTATGAGGCAGGCAGCTTTGCCCTCCTATGTTCTCCCACCATGATGTTCTAACTCACTGCAGGTTGGAAACAACAGAGCCAGGTGACCATGGACTGAAACCCCTGACTTCACTAGCCAAAGTGAACCTTTCCTCTAAAATTGTTCCTCGCAAGTGTTTTGTCACAGTGTTGGAAAGCTGACTAAACCAATGTGTAAATTAAGGCATGACTAAGAACTGGTTGAGTTGAGATTTTAATAAATTGTTCTAGCCCTAAAGTTTATCCTCTTAACCATCATGCTCTCGTGTACATTTTACTTTAATGTTGGCTATCATTATTCGGTATTTTTCCACAAGTGATTGGTCTTTATGAGCTCTTCATTGTATTCAATTATTGATCACCTATAGAATAACAACACCTCACTGTTTTTACTACAATAGCTTTATAATAAGTTTTTATATATAGGATGATTCCTTTGCTTCATTCTTCTTTGTGAAATTCATAGTTGTTTCTGGATTGTTATACTTCTACGTATGTTTGAGACTACTTTGGCTTTCTCCATTAAACACCCTCTTAGTGCTTTGATTGGAATTTAAATCTGTAGATCAAGATATCTTGAACTGATGTGGTCAAGATATCCTTTCCTGAATTATTGGAGCCCTGTATAATTAAGCTGTTTTACGTGTTTACAGATTTGGTGATTTTATGTTTGCTTAGGACATTACTCAGCTAGTTCTGCTTTCCTTTTGTGGCAGTTTACTTTGGAAGAGTTTTGTTTGTTTGTTTCTTTTTTCCACTCTAGTTCTTTGCTTTTCCTGCTTTCCCAGTTTGAAAAGAAATATTGCCCCTTTTGTATCTTGCAGTTGTGTATGGTAGTTGGTAGTTCTTTGAAAATTTCTTACATTTTTGTTTTTGACTTGTTACAGCTCTACCCATCCTCAAACTATCCTGTGAGTATTTCAACTTTCTGATTATTTTATCTACCAACTGTGAGTTCTGTTTTCACCTGTAGAGAATATTTAAGATTTTATATTTGTTTTGTCAGGTCTGCTTGGAAGACTAGAGACCATTTCTGCCTCTGAGCCAGCCAACCATGGGCTGGATCCCCTGAAACAGTGAGCCAAATTAAACCTATTGTTTTTTAAATTGTGGGGGTTGTGTATTGTGTTCCACGAACAGGAAAGCTCATAAAAGTCCCCTCCTCTGTGATCAGTTCAAATCCTTAGGTGTAAGACAAAATGATAGAGAAGAGAAAAAATTTCCATTTTAATGCTTCTGAATGGATAATTGTCACCAAAAGGAGCTGGAATGTCAATTCAATTTTTTTTTTTTGCATGTAACTTTCATAAATTTGTGCTACTGAGAGCAGAAGTAAAGGTCATTCAGTGAAAATCATATATATTTTCTTCCTTTCCTGTTTGGAAGATAGCCTGAGAACGCAAAGTTTATTGGGGGTTATCTTCATTTTCAATTTGTTTTTTTTTAAATCCATTATGCTTCTTGACTGTAGAGATTTTTCTTCCTAATGAGAAGAGCGGTGAGGTACCTACCTGCAGGTAACATAGGCTGAAGGGGGGCTTAGCTTCGTCTGCGGGTACATGCTCAGGCAATAGGGACCAACTTAGAAGCAAAGAAGCCATCACTCTAAGTTGAATGTCATTGTGAGACATAAATGCGTACTGGGGTGTGACTAGCTTTTTTCATGCTGGAAACTGATTTTCATTGCTTTTCGAACCTCCTTTAAGGAAGAGAGTCATGACTCATAGCTAGGATATATTTCATGTACCAAAAGCATGTGATTTTCTTCTTCCCTTCCACTCTCTTTGCCAAAAGGAGCAGGACAAAACCTCAAGGCAAATGTTTCAAATGCCTGGTAGAAGACCAGATCTGTGCCTTGTGATGTTGCTGGACAAGTCTGCTATCCTGAGGCCCCACTGTCTTTGTAGACACATTTGAAACTTTAAACTACAGTCTTTTCAATTCTAAAACTTCATGATATCCCAAATCCTAGGTGTTTCTTCAATGTCTTTCTGCAGCTAGGGTCTCTCTAGTGCAGTCTGTGGCCAGCAGAATGGATGTCACTGTAGAACTTGTCTGAAATGTAGAATATCAGATCTTACCTCAGATCTACACACTCGAGATCTGTGGTTTAGGAAGTTTCTTGAAGGATTCCTATGTCTACTGCAGTGTGAGAGGGTACTCTACGGCAAATGTATGTTTGCTTTGTTTTAGGTTGAAAACGAACATCAATCAATCATTTAAACAAAGATCTGAGATTTACCTGTCCTGACATTTAGTCTATATTGCAAAATCCTTGAACTATGGGAAAAAATTTGAGTGTGTTTATTTAGTATCCTTCACAACACTTTGTTCTCCAACAAGCTAGAGGCCATACAGTAAGGTTGTTAGGTTTAACATCCATGGATCACCTCAGAGAAAGTGCACGAAGACTGGTCTTTCATTATTTGACTCCACAGTTCTCCTCAAAGCACCACCAAGTACACAGTGCCAGCCTCATGTTAATCATTTCCTCTCCTTATGGAGCATCCTATATACAAAGCACTTGATACCTTCTGTTTTTCACAGTAGCCCATGGTAGGCATCAGAGTGGGCATTTGCTCCTACTCAAAAGCAAGTTCTCTGAGGCTCAGAGAAGCTAATAATTGGCTGGTGGAAGGTCTCTGCCTTCACATTCAAGGCCCCTCCCACCTCAAGGCTGAAATACTTTTTACAGAGAGATTTTCCATCAGGACCTGTCTTCCTTTCAGGAGCTTGTTTGTAAGATTTTTTTCCTAAGGTTGGCAGGTATTTGCCTGTTATATAAGATGTGAGACACAGACTACAAAGATCAAATCAGAACACTGGCCACCTGGAAATCCAGGTCACCTACCTGGGCAGCTCCACTGGGCATCACATTTATATGTGACATGTGCTGGAAGGCAGAAACCTCTCAGCACAGTGAGGCTTTTGGCCTGGACTTCCCAGGAACTCCTAATCCATCTCAGCCAAAATGTGATATCCAACAGCCTCGGAGCTTGTGGCTAGGAAGCTGCTGACCTTTCCCTTCCCAATTTTCTCTTCTTTAGTTTTTTCATTTTATGGGTTATGATTTCCCCTTCCACATAGTTTTTTTCCAAGTCCACATAATTTTATAATGTTTAAAAACTAAAATCAATATTTTGCTGCCCACTTGTCAGACTGAATATATTTTTATTTCTAATTCTTCCTCCATGTAGGATTCTGTAAGGGGTCAATTTCCTCCCCTAATCTTGTGTGTGAAGCCCTGTGGCTAAGATTTGGTTATGCTCTTCAGAACTATATGCAGTGTTTGCTGGGAAGAGCAGCTGGAAATTGGGCAATTAAAGTGTCTGTTGGTGAGATGTTGAAATGTGAATCATTAGCAGGCTTGCTGATCTCCTGACGTGTACCCCCTCTAAGGCTGATTAGAAGGCTATTTTTGGTCTGCCTTTTCTTCATCTAGGCATATATTTCATGCTTCTCAAATTATGATAATTTGACATGTCCAGCTAATGAATTATGTCAACATTTTAGAGCAGAGTTGAACTAGGCACGTTATATCCAGTTTTTGCAGTCATAAAATAAACTGTGAAGTGCTCTTTGAGTCAGTGTGAGAGCCACTGGCTGCTATATAGGGACTTCGGAAGGAACCGTCATGGAATTTCTGTCACACATCAGGAGAGTTGTTGCAGTGATGATCCTGGCACCCTATTCTGTGATGATATTTTCTATGACTGATAGATGCTCCTCTAAATAAAAAATAGAACTTCCGTGGCAGATTGATTCTATTTTCACCTTAAGACAAATGTGGAAAAAGGTAGGCAAATTCTGTGGCTACTCTCTCTGTGTGTATGGACTACAGTTTTAGCAAATTGTGAGCAACATAATTTATTTAGCTACTTCAAAGTGAAAAAGGACTCGCTCTGTGGGAATTCTGGAAATGTTGCCTGACTAATGATGTAATTTGTTTTGAGACCAAGGATGGAGAGTTTTGTTAGCATGGAATGTGCTTTCTAAAGAATTATGGTAGATGTTAATAAAAATCCCAAGAAGTTAGTCCACTTTGTGCCACCATTTGAAACAGCAGAGGAGAAAATTTTGTTTTAAAGAATCTGTAGATAAATTTATCTTAAGTAGGTGCTGGCAAGACACTGATATAGAATGAAAGTGTAAAACAATGAGGTCTTTATCTTCTTTTTAAAGGTTTAGAACCATTATGCTGAGTGAGGGTAAGGAAAAACATGTTACTCTTAGGCAGAATTTTTTTTTTTGGCATTGGAAGATTGGGTGGATTTATTATAGAAGTCATAGAAAGATCATAACATGCAGAAAAATAAGAATAATAAAAATCTCTCAAAATTTTCCTTTTAAATTAAATATGAACAACTATAAACATTTCCATATAGATTAGTCCATACTGTAGCTTGGTAATCTATTTTTTTTGCCTTAGCATATTATCAAATTCTTTCTATGCTAATAGGTGTTCTGTCATATATATATATATATATATATATATATATATATATATATATATATAAATATTTTTTATTTAAAGAAAAAAAGAAAAAAACAAAACAGAAAAAAGTGTAGAAGTAATACATAGTTTTGAAGAAAAATATTAACACTAAGAAATTACTAGTTATTGAGTTACATATTGTCCTCTTAGAAATAATTGTTCAAGTTACAAAATCAAAGGATCAAAGGTGAACAGGTACTGAAACATTCACAGTTCAAACTATTCTGTTCAATGATCTAATGAAAACTTAGTCATATGGTCATCTATCTTACACACTTAAACATACACATAGTTATATGCTTTAAAGCACTTTCTTTCCTTCTCTTTTTTACAATAGCAATTACACGTTTTGGATTTTATTACTCCTACAGTTCTTATTACTTTTTACACTAGAGACACAATGTGATATTTATAAATATGATTCTTATTTATTTCACTTATGAGGATAGTCTCAAATTGCCTCCGTTTACCTATGAAGGCCTCAAGATCATCCTTTTTAATAACTAAGTAATATTCCATTGTATAAAAATACCACATCTTTTTCATCCACTCTGCAGTTGATGGGCATTTTGGTTGTTTCCAAGATTTAGCTATTTATAAATTGTGCTGATATGAACATGGGTGCACATATATCACTGTGACATGACCTTTTCAGTTTTTCTGGGAGGGAAATAGCTGGATTGAATGGAACTTCCAAACCTACTTTTTAAAGGAATCTCCATATTGATTTCCACAGTGGCTGCACCAGTCTGCACTCCCACCAACAGTGGAGCAGTATTCCTTTTTCCCCACAGCCTTGCCAACATTTGTTATCAGTTGATTTCTTGATGGTAGCCATTCTTGCCAGAGTGAGATGAAATCTCAATGCTGTTTTAATGTTCATTTCTTGAATGATCAGCAATAGCAAACATTTCTTCATGTATTTATTTGCCATTTGTATATCTTTATCTGAGAAATGTGTGCTCATCTCAGATGCCCATTTTTGGAAAGGGTCTTTGAATTGGTGGGGGGCTTGATGTTTTTCAATTCTTTATATATTCTGGATATAATCTTTTGTCTGAGGGATTGTCAGCTATAATTCTTTCCCATTCTGTGGGTTTTTTTTTCAATTTGTTGGTTATTTCTTTTGAAGTGCAAAAACTTTAATAGTGTGAGGTCCTAGTTGTTGATTCTTTGAAATATTTCCTGTGCAATTTGCATTTTGTTCATGAATTTTCTGCCTACCCCTATGTCTCCAAGTTTCCTAACTTGTCTTCTAATAGATGTAGTGTTTCTGTTTTAATATTTATATCTTTGATCCATTTTGACTTTAGTGTATGGTGATAGGCATGGGTCTAGTTTCAGTCTTCAGCATGTGGAAAGCCAATTTTTCCAATACCATTTATTAAAGAGGCTATCCTTTTTCCATTGAACATGTTTAGCCCCTTTGTCAAAAATAAGGTAGCTGAGTGTCTTTGTAGTTGTGTTTGCATCTTCTAATCTGTTCCATTTATCCTCAGGTCTATTTCTTTTCCAGTGCCATGCTGATTTTTATTACTGTGGCTTTGTAGTATAGTTTTAAGTCAGGAATTGAGATACCTCCTGCTTTGCCTTTGTTGCCCAGAATCGCTTTTGCTATTCTAGGTTTCTTCTGTTTCCAAATGAATTTTAGAAGTGTTTTCTTTAGATCTGTAAGTTATGTTAGTGGTATTTTGATTGGGATTGCCTTAAATCTGTACAACAGTTTTGGGAATATGGCCATTTTCACAATGTTGGCTCTTCCTAACCAAGAGCAAGGAATATCCTTCTATTTTCTAATATCCTCTTCAATCTCTTTTTTTTAGAGTAGTATAATTTTCAGCAGATAGGTCTTTTACATTCTTGGTTAGGTTGATTCCTAGATATTTCATTTTTTAGATGCTATTGTGAAAGTTGATATTTCCATAATTTCTCTCTCAGTGAGTTTTTTGTTTGTGTACAGGAATGCTATTGATTTTTGAGTGTTGACTTTGTATACAGCTACACTGCTGAATTTGTTTATTATCTCTAGTAGTCTTTTAATGGGTTTTTTGGGTCTTCTCTATAAAATATTGTCTCATCAGCAAATAATGATAATTTAACTTTTTCCTTTCCTATCTTTATTTCTTTTATTTTTCTCTCGTCAGATTGCTCTGGCTGATATTTCCAGATCTATATTGAATAGAAATGGTGATAGTGGACATCTTTGTCTTGTCCCTGATTTTAGAGTGAAGGCTTCAGTTTTTGTCCATTTAGTATAATGTTGGCTGTTGGTTTGTCATTGATGGTTTGTATGAGTTTGAGGTAAATACCATCTATTCCAAGTTTCTGTAGGGCTTTTATCCTGAACAGGTGTTGGATTTTATCAAAAGCTTTTTCTGCATCTATTGAGATGATCATGTGATTTATATTTTTGGCTTTGTTGATGTCATGTATTACATTTATTGATTTGCATATGTTAAACCATCCCTGCATTCCTGGAATAAATCCCACTTGGTCGTGGTGTATAATCTTCTTGATGATTTGTTGCATTCTATTTGCCAGTATTTTATTGAGAATCTTTTCATCAATGTTCATTAGTAAGATTGGCCTATAGCTCTCCTTTGTTGGTTGAATCTTTCTCTGGTTTTGGTATCAGAGTGATACTTGCCTCCAAGAATGTGTTAGGGAGGATTGCTTCTCTTTCAATTTCATTGAAGAGTTTAAGGAGTATTGGAGTCAACTCCTCTCTAAATTACCTTTTAGAAATCAGCTGTGAATTCATCAGGACCTGGGCTTTTCTTTGTTGTTAAGTTTTTAGTTACATTTTCAATTTCAATAGCTGATATTGAGTTATTCAAAATTGTTCTATCTTATTGTTTGAGCTTTGGTAGTTCATATGTTTCTAGAAATCTCTCCATTTCCTCTTGTGTTTTCCACCCTACGTGAGTGGAGATTTTCAAAGTAAGTATTCATGATCTTTTGAATTTCCATGGGATCTGTAGTGATTCTCTCTTTTTAGTCCTTATTGCATGAATTTGAATGTTTTTGTTCTTTTTCTTGATAAGGTTGGCTAGAAGCTTATCAATTTTGTTTATTCTCTCAAAAAAAGCAGCTCTTTGATTCATTTTTTGTTTGTTTGTTTGTTTCAATTGCATTAATTTCTGCTCTGATCTTTACAATTTTCTCTCTTCTACGAGCTTTGGGTTTGACTTGCTTTTCATTTTCTAGGAGATTGAGATGTAGCATCAGGTTGTTTATTTGTGCTTGCTCCATTTTCTTGATGTAACAATTTATTGCTAAATTTCCTTCTTAGGAGTGCTTTCATTGCATTCCACAGGTTACAGTATGTTGTTTCAGCATTTTTATTGAATTGTAGGTATTGCTTTGTTTCTTCTTTAATTTCATCTGTAGCCCACTGGTTGTTCAGAAGGTTGTTTTTTTAATTTCCATGTATTTATGCAGGTTTTGCAATTTCTTTTGCCGTTAATTTCCACTTTCAGTGCACTATAATCAGATATGCATGGGATAATTTCAATCTCTTTGCATTTACTTAAGAATGTTTTATGGGTTAATATATGTTCCATTTTGGAGAATGTCCCATGTGTAGCTGAGAAGAATGTATATTCTGATGTGGTTGGGTGGAACAATCTGTAAATATCTACTAAGTCCATTTGCGGTCAGACCCAGGGGCAGGCTGGGCACAGGCTATCTGGGGCTGAGGTGTGGGCTGGTGTCATTGGTTCCGGTGTGTGAGGGGCAGGCAGGAGCGCATGGCATGGCAGCATAGTCAGTCCAGGGCTGAGAGGGCAGGCTGGTGGCGGCAGTCTGGGCATCCGCAGGGTGTGCAGGAAGCACGCAGTACAGTGGGATAGGTTGTCCTGGGCTGAGGGGTGGGCCAGTGGTGTCAGTCCAGGCATGGTGTGGCGGTGTAGTCGGTCCAGGGAGAATGTTTTAGAAGAATTTCCCACCCTTTATTATTCTTTAGAAAGAAGCTAGAAAATTTTGAGTATATTAATGTTATTAATCTTCTGAAAATAAGGAAGAATTTAGACTCCTTGATAGGATCTAAAAGCCTTAAAATTTTTTTTGTGACCTACTCTTGTGTATTCTGCCCACTACTGTTCACTCCTTTATACACAGGCTCAATCAGTTTTTAAATTTTCTGGATTAAAAGAAGCTTCAGGATAGTATCACTTCCTCAGAAGGTATTCCTCAGTCCCCTAATCAAAATTAGTCTTTATATTGCACTATCTTCAGCATCATAACTTTTCTTATAGAACTTATTAGGGGTTTCAGGGTGAGTTACAAAGAGAATTTGTGCCTATAGTCATATTTCTAATGTAGACTTTGAAGACTGGAAAGTCATTCTCGGGAAGCATGAGATCATATCTCAAGATAGTCAGGCTGCAGAACAGGGATGGCAGAGGCAGACAGTGGTGTGTTGCTGAGTGCTACATTAACTTGCCCTCCCAGTTTACCTTCATAATAAGCCCAATGCTCTCTCACAAAATCATTGAGTGGATGTAATAAGATACTTAGGGTGTAGTATTTAATACATGCTTAGTTAAAACTAATTTTCCTGAGATACTTGGCCTGGTAAATATCAAAGACCTGTTTCTTAAATGTGAACCTTGATGGTGAATTTGTCACATTATCCAGCCTTTGTGTGTAGAAATTCAGTAATATATAAAGTTGCTCAAAAAGATTCATACAGTTGGTCACTGCAATTGTACCTCTTGCAATGCATCCTAATTTTAATTGGAGATATAGGAAAAATCTTGTGTTTGATGATGTTTGTTATCACAATGCTGTAATTATAAATTGAGAACAATTTAAGGGCTAACAGTAAAGGAAATGTGTGTTGTATCTATAAGATAAACTATTTTGCAACCATTGTGAATCATGCTTTCAAAGGATTGTTAATAATGTGGGAAAGTGATTATGGAAATGTTGAAAAGAGCTGATGATTGGGGTGTGGTGGTTGATTGCATAGCTCATAATTTGGTAGCGGTGGGACAATGAAACACTACCACACATAATAGTTGTAAACCATATGTTATGGATTAAAAACTGGTGGTCAGCTTAACACCAGCTGAATTAAATCAGCATGGTGCTGAATGTAGATGTTCCACCTGAGGAAAGTTGCCTCAGTACAAGTAGAGACATGGAGAAGATGAGTGAGGCGTTGTGGTTTTCTCTAAGAGTTACTGTTTTGAGCCATTGGTTCTAGAAGAGCTCATCATGACTAGCTTCCCCAGTGTGAGTTCGACCATTGTCATTGGAGGAGCTTGGGACCTCCCTGTTGCTGAGGATGGCTGTGGTGCTTTTCAGGGCAGCCCTCGTTCTTATTTGAGCATGACTTCTTGGCTCCAGTGTAGAACCCTCAACACAGCAGCACAGCTTTTTCACCCCACTGGTGTAGACTTTCTAGCTTCCACTGCTGACCTTCAGACTTTCCTAGCATGATTCTTAAATCAGACTGGTGTAAGTCCTCCTCATGCGCTCTAGATCTCCAGCTGGACTCATGGAACGCATTGTCATGGGACTCATACAGGACATTGCTGTGGGATCCAGGCCTTTGGCTGAATATTCTGAGTCTTTAGTGTTGTAGACAGATTTCCTGCACATTCTGTGGGACCATCATAAAATAATATTATAACCCTGGGTGACTATCATAAAATAATATTATAAATTTTGTGTCCTAATTCTGATTATTCTTTGCACAACCCCTGACTACAACACCATATATGTTATATTAAGTGCTAACCTATTGTTTCCTGGGGAGATTAAGCAATTTCCTGGAAAGATTTCCTGGAGAGTAAGTCCAAGTAGCAGAATAAGAGGGACCTCTATGAGACTATTGCTGTTGAGTTGGGTAGACCTGCGATTAAGGATAGTATTTCACATAGTATCTATTCTAACAGAAGTATATTTCAAGTGGTACAAAAAACTGAGAAAAAGACCTCATGGTGGGGAATTGAAAACATTTTGGGTACTTAGGGTAGACCAGATGACTGGACTATAGGACTATAGTGTTGAATGAAGTTATGATCATTTGTGTATGAAGAGAGTCTGTGATCTTTGTTTGTGTTTATTTATTCCTGGCATAGGAGCATAAATCTAACTAGCATAATAAAATCTTGACTCATACATCTCATTCTTTTTATGATCAGCCCCATTCTGTTTGTCCTTTTTCTCCCCTCAAGTTTATGTCTTCCTGGCATAAGGACTGATTGTAATTCTCCTCTAATAGGAGACAACTGGGAACTGACAAGGAAGGACTAAAAGATTGTGTAATCAAAGGCCATAAAAAGATTCATTTCAATGGGTGTCTAGCTCAGAATTCCCAGAGTGTACTCTTCTGCAAACACAAAATAATGTGTGGCTCTTCTAATGTGCTGGGCCATGTCCATTATCCTGTCTTCCTTTATCACTTAAGTTTACTCCATGTGCAACCACTATTTTAAATCCATCTTTCTTTATAAAACCATTTTCTCTTTAACTGGGACAAAGGAATCTAAGCTTAGAGCTTCCTGCAAACAGTATGAAAACCTTTTAAATTACATGGTGCTGATGGATTTTTGCCCCTTCGTCTAAATACAATACATATGCTGTCCCTGGGGTTCACTTAACACTTCCTTACTGATGATAAAACTGCCGCTCGGCACAGATGAGGGCCAAACATGCTGCCTCACTGCACACTCTTGTTCAGATTGCAGTCTAACCAGTGAAGCTGAAACGGGAAGCCTAAGCCCCTGCTCCTTGAGGCACACAGCGTATTAAATGTTGTGCTTGCTAATGCTTCTCCTCTTGAATGTAAAATACATTTGCTACTGGCTCCAGAGCTCAGTGTCCGAGGTGGATGGGCAATTCTGAATTGTGTATCACGGACAGGCTGCAAGAGGGCTCTGGGGAGCGGCTTTAAAAGGAAAAAAAATGATGTAAATGCTAAAATGCTCTACCTCTGGGAGAGTCCTTAACTAGGCAAGCCTGCTTGCTTTTGGCTAGAATGAGGTTATCATTCTTTTACTTACCCCTTCCTGCAAATAATCCTAGCAACCAGCCTGCAGTTCTGTGCTAGTGGTATATAAAACTTTATGTATGAGAAATTTGACAAGAAATGTTATTAAATGAACATAAGAAACTTGGATTGAATTGCTGAGAGCCGAGACAACAGAACAATACAGACTAAAGGAAATAATGTGTTCTTTGCTGCAAACTATTATGTGTACCTGACTTGATCAGTGTTTTTAAGTCCCATCCTGTAAGGATGTATGATTTGGAAAAAGGGTTCAACCCCTGTATCTTGCTTGAGCCTTGCAAACATGGTAGGTTTGGGGGTAGGCAGAAATATTATTCCTATTTGACTGGTGGGGAAACTGAAGCACAGAGATAAGAATGGGCTCAGGGTATATGATTAGTAAGAGGCACCATAGGCTTTTTGGTTTAATTTCAGTGTCTATTTATAAAGCACGACTGTCCCATAGGACCCATTCTAGAATCTTCTGAGAACTCTTTCCTGCCCTTAGTCTATAGGGTATGTGAAGCTCCTACAGCATTCATTATATAAACTACTAAATTGGGCAAGTGGTCTCACTATGTAGTTGAGGCTGGCCTTGAGCTCACTATGTGGCCCAAGCTGGCCTCATACTCACTGTGATCCTCCTGCCTCAACCTCCCAGTGCTGGAATTAAAAGTGCATGCCACCATGCCCAGCAGATTCTTGTTTCTTAGCTAATTTTGTTTATTTATCCTAGCACACATATCCCAGCAGGAAGCCTAACAGGCACTTCATGGCTTCTCATAGATTTGTTATGTTACAGAAAAATGTGTGGAAGTACATACGAAATGTAACTTGATTTGAATAAAATAGTACTTAAAAGGTTTTTATACCTTTTCTCCTGTCATTTTGATTTTCTTAAATATTATTAATATAATAGAATACATAGCATTTTCCTGATGTTTCCAAATTAAAAAAAAAAAAAAAAAAGGAACCAGCATTCGGAGAGTGGCCTGTTGCCTTTTATAGGCTTTGAACACTTCTGAGGCCATGATGAAAACTGTAGGGTTTTATACAAGTTCGGGAGGAAGGCAGAAGGAGCTCATTCTTGAATCATAAACAGGGACTGTAACAGTAGAAAAAAGTGGTTTGTTGGCTGATGGTAGCAACTTTCAAGCATAACCTGGTTGCAACAAAAGGAAAACCCTCATCTTTGTTGACATTCCCCTTGGCGTTTCTCTAACTTTATTTTTGTTCTTATAAAATTTTTAGTCCCTCTGCCTTGTTTGGTAATAGAGATAAAAGCATTCACTTAAAAGACTCTTCTGACTGTCCTTTATCACTGGTCTATCATATCTCAGACACGATGCTGGGTACAAGGGGGGCTATGACTCTGCGATGTGTGTCCTCTCTGTAGTCTAGACTTTGTGTTTAAAAGGCTGTGGTGGCTTCTGTTTGGTGAGAGGTTGAGTTCTCCCACTAAGTGCTGTTTGAGTTGGGGATGGAAATAAGCGAATCCTTTCCAGGTGGGAATGCATCCTAGCAAAGCATGCCCTAGTTCATTCATAGGTTCCATCTGCGGAATCCAGCCCACCCAGCACTCAGTGACTGGTTCAACGTGTGCATGAACTGGAGTATCAGGTGAGGACCCCAAATGGTGATTCAGCTGGGATTCAGTTTGTAAAGGTCTTTGAGATGTGATAATATGGATGTTCTCTGTGCTACTGTTACAAAGACCCGGATGAGGAAAGCTAAAGCCTGTACAAAGATTCCTTTTATTGTGGCAGGGTTACAGTTATTGCCACTTACTATCAATATCTGCACAAAAGCAATTATTGGCTCTTGCAATAAGACAGAGGCTAGAAACACAGTCACCTGAGCAAAAAGACCTACTTGTCCACTGTTATATAAACTGTAAAAACTTTTCAGTGCAATAAGAGCATTTCCTTCGATTTTTAGGATGTTAGCAAGCTGTTTATAAATACTGTCAATCCACAAGTAGCAGAGGGAAGCCACAGACTGGTTTATCTGGCTGCCTGAACATCTTGAAAAAAAAAGTTGGTGACATTTTTTTAGATGGACACTCCTGCTGATGTTTGAAATAGGAGTCAGAATCTGCTTCCAGATGAATGGGCTGAATTCTTGCCATTTGTCTAATTAAGTGGGTACAGTTGAACTGTATTGTTTCTGTTCATTTATTTGTTCTCCAACATTGGTGGCAGGTCCCTTGGGCCAGTGTCTTCCTATCAGAATTGTGTGGGTAAGTGAGTCACACTCTGCTGGCGCCCTCCTACTCAGTGATTCCCTCTGCAGCTCGCTCCAGTGTGAAGTTGCTACACAGATTCAGACAAGAAGCCCCCCACCCCCAGCCCAACCACTTAACTGCTTTAGGATTTGGGGTATGTGACTTACAACTGTGCCTTCTCTTTGAGATGCAAGATCATTAAGTTGATTGACAATAATGTCTTGAAAACTGTGTAAAAAATGCCCAAACAAGTCAGATTTCTTACTCTTTCGGGCACCCTGTAGATATCTTTTCTCTAGCAGCTGACTCTGGGGTTAGTGGAGCTCTTTGGGGTGAAAGGATCGATGAAGATAATGGTCTGGGAAAATCTGAGCTTGAGCCTCTGAACTGGCTTTGCTAAAAGCCTTTGCTGTCCTTCGGTGCAGTTCCTAACCTAAGGGAGCATGAGAGACAGGTTGCTGGAGATGAGCCTTAGGGTGAGTCTATGTGGCAAAGGTGTCGCAGATGGTAGAGTAACAGTGATTGTAATCTAGTGGTGTCACTGTGGTGTCTGCACTGGGCAAATCATTCCTACACGTGTCCTGCCCATGGCCACAGTCTGGTCCAGCTTGCTGGGCACAGCGTTGGAAAGCATTTTGCTCTGAGTATCCCTTTGTGAGACTTCACTTATTTAATTCATTTGTCAGACTTCATCTATAAGATCATATGACTTGGCAACACCTCAAAAATATTATCTATTCCACTTTCTGTTTTCTTTGAACCATACCTAAGCTACATGCAATGAATAGGATGCTCTCTTATGTAACAAAGCAGAAAAGAGTCTGTTTCTGTAATGCACTATGACATCTCTCGAGCCCATGAGATGCACATGTTTAGCCTGTGAACTCTCTACCATCTCTCCACTTGTCCTCTCCTCTGTATCTTAATAAAATTGACTAAAGCTCAACTACTTTAAATTTTCCTCTCAAGTCTATTTTCATTTCTTTGGCTATTTCCTCTCAAGTTTATTTATTTTTTTTTTAACATTTTCTATTCATTATATCCTTTGACTTATGGGAAGCAGTTTTAACAGGCATGTATCTCATCTTCTTCAGACAGGTAAATACTATTATTTTTTCCCAGCTTTCAGTTTGATGGTATTGCAGCTCAGAGAGACAGAAGAACTTGTTCAAGGCTCCTTAGCCTGTTGTTGGTAGACCCTGAATTTGAATTCAGAGCAGTCTTATTCCCGACTTTGACTTCCATTTCCTATGCTGGATTACTTTCAGCCATGTGATTGGTCACCAATTATCACTGTATATATTTTGCTAATGCTGACTCTTGAGAAGTAGCTTTTCCCCCCAAACAATGGATATTGGCTCTGTTAGTGAGTCATAACCAGCATGTTTTTGTTTCTTTTTTTAACTGACTATGTTAGAATAGCATTTTACAAAACAAAAAATACCAGAAAGCACTGATGTAGTAACAACAGGTGTATTTTTGAGAAACTTTTGTCACAGGTGCATACTGAGTCACATTGCAAAACATGTTTATTACTATGTCATAGTTAATTTAGAAAAATAATATTATGGATGATATAAAAGCAATATAAGTCTGTTTTCAAGACACTATATATTAATGTTAACAAAATACACAGCAGTAGATTATTTAAAGCCAAAATAGGCACATGAAGATAATAGTCAAGTCATAATCTTCTGGTACTCACCAGTGATTGTAAGCAGCTGAATTATAACAGAAATTAGTGTACAGTCAGAGAGGGACTGGGTCCTCAAGGATGTCAGCAGAAAGAATAAAGGCATCAGAATTGTGACTGAAGGTGCATCTGAAGAAGATCAGGCTGCAAGATAAATATGCAAATGGCCAGACTAAAAAATAACCTGAAATTATACTATAATCAGTACTACCTGGTTCAGGAAGCCCAGATAGGTGTCAGTCACCCCAGGATGGGGCCTGTTGCTCTGGTCACTGTCCTTTCCTCAAAATGCCTTTGTCCTTTCCATGAGATGTGACCCACTTCCCTAGTGGACCAATATTAGCTAAGCAGCTATATTTGTAATCATATAGGTGGGTTATAGTTTGACCCACACTCTACCTGCACTGTGACTTTACTGTATAAGTTACCCTCAAAAAGGTGCCTCGGTGGCCACCCACTTCTGGGACCCCTAGCTATCTCTCTATTTATCTCTCAATAAACTGTTCCTACTCTTAAGCTCTTTTGTCCTTTGGAATTCATTCTTTGATTTCAGAGAACGTGAACTCAGCACATCTGACATCAAGGATACTGGGAGTTATATTTCTTTGATAACACTGTGATTATTATTTCTAAAAATACCTGCAACAGTCTTTCTTCTTATTTTGAGCACAAGGACATGCCTTGTTTGGAATCCTTCGTGCCTAAGCAGAGAATGTGCTTTCTAACTTACTGAATAAAGATAAGGAGGAAGGAGGACAACCAGCTTGCTAGGTAGAGGAACACTTTTCTAAAATAGCATACCTTGAGCATGGTGAAACTTAGAAGTTGCTCTCTCATTTTATGCACATTTCTTCCTTTTAAAAATGAATCATTCTACTATATGTGAAAGAACCTGAAAGAATAAGGTGCAGGAATTTCCTGAGGAAGTATGGATGATGAGAATTATCATGGTGGCTCCTTGTCTCTCTGGACTCAGCTGGAGGCCTTTTTGGTCATCTTCTCCAAGGATAGGATAGCACATTTATTTATAGATGAATTCAGCAAAGTTTATACCTAAAAGGAAATATGCTAGACACATGTCTTACTGTTTCTTTCTTCTTTAAAAGAGTTATAAAAAGGTGTTTTGTAAAATCTTCATGATTTCCCCAGAAACTGCTTTACACAGTTTTTACCTTAATATTTGCTATTTAATTGTGTTAATTAACCAAAAGTTAAATTATGTCAATTTAACCATTTAATTGTGTCAATTAACCAAAATTTAGTTGTGTCGCTTTAACCAAAAGTGCATAAATAATGAATTCAAACTTTAGTTCTTCAGAAGATGCAGACTTGTCTTGTTTAAAAAAGCAAAAAAGAAAACAGGTGGTATCACCCAGGAGATGTGATACTGAGACACACCAAGAAATAGGTCCTAGAAATGTGATTTGACATTCTTTAATTTATTTCTTGCCTAACAAATGATTTTTGTTGATCTTTTTCTCCCAATAAACTCAATAAATTCTCTGGGAAAAACATGTATTGGTTGCCTGGTGCATGGAGAATACTGAACTAGACCTGGTTCTACAATGGCAGTGAGATACAGCTCTACCTACAGCAGAGAGGAGACAGCCAAGTTATACAGGGTGATACAGAAAATTTTGAGTCCACCTCGTAATGGCCTCTTGGGATCCCAGGATCTGCCTCCCAGAAGAGTGAGATTTAGGCTGAGATCTAAAGAACAGGGAGAAAGTTTACGAGGACAAGAGAAGGACAAACCAAAGTGCAACCAAGTGAGAGACAAGACACACGTTGTTGCCTGAGAATTTCCGAACACTTCTGTTTAACCAGAATTTAATTCATGTGCTGGAGTTTTTACGAAGTTCTGAGCTGAATGAGAAAGCTTTGAAGGTTTTTCATTAGAGGAGTGAGACGACAGTGAACTTAGTAGAAAGTAACGGTGCTTTTCAGCAGCACTGAAGCCACTTTTCATCTTTGATCTGTGGGAAGAACAGAGCCGTGCAGTCTGCCTGGACCACCGTCTTCAGTGGTGTTCTCGTGGGGCTGCAGGGAGAACCCACGCGTGTCAGGCCTGCTGTGTAGATAGATCAACTGCCAATCACAGCATCGCCCCATGAGAAGTGTCTTAGCACTTTAGGAAACTCTCAATCCCTACAAAATATCTTTTTCATTCTTCTAGAAGATGGGAACAAGCAACCGGCCAAGAATAAAATCTAAAATCTTGCAGGGCAGAATGGGGAACATTAAGCCCATTGACATTTACTTCAAAATGGTGCCATAGCAAATACTTTTTCTTTACTGATGGTAAAATAAAAAGAAATGAGCCTATTTGGCAAGATCACTCTTCATTCATGCCCAGTGTTTCTTTTGCCCCCCACCAAGGGTTCTGTGTTAATCACTTAGACTTATGCCTTAATGAGAAACATGTACGGATGGGAGTCAGGGTCCAACATTTTAGCTTGTAGCATCTGGGTGTGGCTTCCTATGTTTTAAGCTTTCTTACTGAATCTTTTGAAATGCTGGTTCTTCATATTTTTCACAGCCCCTTGGATTCTTGCCTTCACCCATTATTCTTTAAGCATTTTAGAAATTTTCTGAAAATTATTTCCAAGTGTATCTTCAGTCAGCTTAAGGAGACAACATTTTCTCTTGGTGGTAAAATGCCATTTTCCACCTACCATTTCTACACATTTTTGTGTATCTGCTTGAAATTCCAGGCACATACAGACTACTCTGTGTATGTCAGTGGATGTTACTTGAATGACAAACAAAGAAACAATCTCAACATGTGTTAAAAAACATAGCAATATATGATCATTCTCTGGAGAAGTTTGGGTACAACATTTTGACTAATACCATCACATACACACAAATATATACCTTAATTTTTAAAAATGACAATAAATCAAAACAAATTTATGTTAAATGACTAATTCACTAAAAATTTGTGGTTTATCTGACCACTGATTTTTTTTTTGATAGCTCCTTGCCACCTATTCTGCTATTTCTATTTTTCCAAACATTTGCTGTTCATTTTCTTTTGACTTTTTGACTTGTGAAAGCTGGAAATTTCTCTTAGAGACTCACCAGATTCTGCTGTTTGCCCAAAGTCTGGCCTTTGCTTGGGCTTACTCTATGTTCTTCATCTTCTGCCTTTTCTAGATATTCATGATCTAGCTCCTAGTTCTGCTAAAGATTTGCTAGTACTTGTCTGTGTTAATGTCGAATCTGAGTCTTAGAAGGACCTGAATAAGAATTTGCCGGGCTATCTCTGCTATACTACTAATGTTCTTACTACTCCATGCCCAGATTTCACATGACTCTCTCCTTTTTCTTTCATTCAGGGCTCATCCCCTACTTGCTCCTGTGACTGTTCTTTTTAGTGCTTCCCCTCAATTTCCCATTGCATAGGTGGGAGAAGGTTAAGCTGCTACTTAGAAAGGATCCATGGTGATATTACTTTATTGTTTCACACAATAGTATTGATATAATTAATCAGGGTCATGAAAAAATTCTAAGAGTTCATTCATGACCCTATCACTTGTTGCCTGTTGTACCTCAAAATATTGTCATCATGTGAATAATTAATGCTGACTTGTGGCAATGTAAAGTTTCTAGTTAATGCAAAGGAGAAAGAGAGTGTAGAGAAAAATTGCTTCTTATATTAAAGCCCAGGCTGAAAACTGGTACATATCTTTTCCTTCCTTGTTTCACTGGTGAGGAAATAGTTCTATAACCATAGTTGCTGTGAGACACACTGGGAAATTCAATTAGCTGGTTAGCCATGTGCCCAAAATAACTCCACTTCCATATAGAAGATGGGTTATTTTGTAATACTAGCAACCCCGCAGCACTTAATTGGTTCTTAGCCATTCCATTACATGACAGTGTTTTATTTTCTTTACAATATCATGGTCAAAAATGATTTTTAATTGATGAGTGATTTATTTTCTTATTAAATCTCTCACTAGCATGTAAACTATAACTGCAGAACATTGTATGTTGTTTACCTCTACATCTTTACAGTTTGGCATATAGAATATATTCATGGAGATCTGTGGCCTGAGTCATGGTGAGATCCTTGCTCAAGTTGAGAATGCTAAGATTTTTCTAAGTGTTGTCTTCTCTGTCACATCTGCTCAGAGGAATTGGGGGGCAACTTTGAGGCTATATCTTGGAGCTTCATTTAATTGAATTCTTACCCTTTTAGAAACCACAGGCCACCATCTTGAATTGCTTGTTTGATCACTTGTCTGTCTTTAGTGTTGCAGGCAGCTGAGTTAGTCAGAAATATTATAGGCAGTGAGATACAGCTGGGTCCTCGGTGGAGCCAGTGCAGACACCTGGCAGCTGGGGGGAAAGCTGATGCCTCCTGCTGTGAACCAGGCCTCAAGACAAAAGACCATACAAATGCGCCCATATCCTGAGGATTGATACCCTAAATAGTTCCCATCCCCCTAGGAAAGAGTCACTGCTCACTAAGAATGCCTGCTTTCTACGTGACTCGCTTCCCAATTTGTCCCTAATGTAATCAATTTTACCTAAACTATTGATCTTATTGGCTAACTATAGTTATGTCCCACCTTATGCCCATATGCCTTGTGAGCTCCCAGTCTCCCCCCACCTTGAACTCATGATTTTACTCTATAAAAGTCCCTGGAAAGACAGAGTCCTGTGCAACCCGCTCGGGACCCCTTCTGTCTCTGTTGAGACAGAAAGTTTCTTTTTCTCAATAAATATATTCTGCTCTTACTCTGGTGTTCCTAAAATTTATTCTTCGATTTTAGACAACATGAGCTCTTAGTGAACATAGTAGGTCGGGAATTTCATTCCCCTATATCATTACTAAGTGTTCAGAGAGTCAGATGAATTCCGTTTACCTGGGATGTTTAAAAACAGAGGACTAACCGGTGGCCTATATGAATCACGGAGTACGGCTGTCATGACTGAGCAATGAAGGCCAGGTTTCAGTTTCCACCATGGTTCATTGTTTTCTGGGGAATCTGCCTTTTCAGCAGTCAGATCGTACTGTTCATATTTGAGGTCAGCCTCAGGGCCTGCCTGACTCCTAGAGATCTTGTAATGAGAACCCTTTTCCAAGAGAGGGAGGCAATTTCTTATCATGCACACCATTCGCAGCCTCTTGGCCTCTTCCACTCCCATCTCTTCAGCTTGGGCGCGCCCCAACCTAAGCCAGGCTGGATCCTCACATAATACTCATAATGTTTGTCTTCTACCTTAGCCTGATCTTATCTGCTTTTGTTCTTTATCCACTGGTACTTAAATCTGGGTGGTAAAGTTAAATTACAAAAGGGGACAGTAATATAGAGTATAAACTCTATGAGAAGGCACGAGGTCTGTATTATCCATTATTGTATCCTCGTTAGCCAGCAATACCTGTTATGCAGCAGGTAAGCCCAGAGGCAAATAAACAACAACTAAAGATACATGCTTTATACTCTGAGAGAATCGCAGTGTAAGAAACACTAAAATGTTGTGATGATTATCAAAGATGATCTTGTCCACAGATTAAATGTTTCACTTAAGATGTGAAGGGTCTGGGGCTTAGAAAATGATCCTCCAAAGGACAGTGCTTTGGCCTGGCAAGTACTTTGAACTGAAAGAGACTGGAAAGGCCACAGCTGGAAGATATTCTCACTGGCTTACGGCTGTCTTCCTTGCCCCTTTCCCTTTCATTCCTGAAGCAGGTCATAGAAAATAAAGCCGCTGTTTCCCAAAGTGGGTCAGAGAAATTAGAGTTTCTTTGTCTCAAAGCCAGCTATAGAACCTGGAAATGTTACTCTCTGACCTTCTCTCTTCCTCCCTGAAGAGCCTCACGTAATAGGTGTCCTTCCCTACACCCAGAGCACCATGGAGCACCACAGAGAGCTTGAGAAAAATTTGTGCAGACAGGACTTGCAGAGTTCCCTTGCTGCTTGTGATTCCTAGAACACACCCTTTCTGCCCAGTTCCATTCCTATGCAGCATGTAATTTGTAAAACAATTTTTTATTAGTACTTGCTTGCAATTCTTTATGAGTATATTCATTTTGAGGAACTGGTCTACATGCATATCACATCTTAATCCTTTTTTACTTTTTCTTCCCTACACTTTCCCTTGCTCATCCCTAAATCTCCTCCGCGTCTCCAAAAGATTAACTTCTCTCTTTCCTATCATCTATCTTTTATTTTGTTCTTTAAATTATTTATACCTTGTGTTTTTCATATAAGAGAAATCATGTGATATTTAACCTTCTGTGTCTGAGGTATTTTACTTAGCATTATGGTCTCAAGTGGCATTCACTTTGCTAAAAATCACTCTAATTTACCCTTCTTTATGGTTGAGTAGTACTGCATTATACATATATATCACATTTTCTTCATGCATTCATCCATTGGTAGATGTAGAGGAGATTCCCAAGATTTAGTTATTGTGAGTTGTGCTGCTATAAATATGGGTATCCATATATCACTGTAATATGATGTCAGTCTATATTTATAGTGATGCCTATTTTCACATATTTCTCCAAACTATTTCAAAGTAAGTTGCAGAAATTTTGACAATTTATCTCCCCAATACTTAAGGTATCTCCTAAAACTAAAAATAATTATTCTACATAACCAAAATGCCATTCTTACATTTAAGACAATTGACAAAAATTTATTGATGTATTATAATATCTAATTGTTACTGAAATTTATTCAGTGTTGCTCCAAACATCTTTTATACACTTAAGATTGACAATATTTAGATTTCAGGTGGATATTCAGGGGCTATGAAAGGGAATGGAGAAGTTAGAGTCTCAGGAAGTAAGGCAAGGTAGGAGGGAAGCCAAACGAAGAAGCGATTTAGGGAATGCTCTGTCTGTAAATGCTAACAAGTTCATGCTTGTGGTTAGTCTTTGTCTTAGAAAATTTGAGTGTAAGGCTATTTGAAAGAAGTTGAACAGCATGGCTTAATGGTAGCCATTCAGACTAATGATTTATAATAAACTAGGGATACTAATATCCCAACTGAATTCCTAAAGAATCAAGGATGAGAGGAGCTAAAATCCAACATTATTTGTTAAAAGACTAAACTGACCTTTGCCTGTTGCTTGTGATTTATCCTTCCATTCAGAAGACATAATGTTTTCCTTCTAGCAAGTGACCCAATTTCAGAGATTCTTCTCCTGTTTAAATTTTTCACTCCCTGCATGTTCCATTAAATATGCCATTAATTTAATGTTATTTATAATCACAGTTCTTTACTCCTCTCACCAATTAAAAGGCCATGTAATTTATCTATAAAAGGAGGAAACTTTGTTAAGTAAAAAGAACTACAGGTATAAACTACAATGTTCCATGCAAACCAATTTAATGGTCACTTTATGCATGGATAAATTGCCTTCTTTTCTTTCCCTTTTGTTCTCACTCCCTCCTTTATGACTGAGGTCTCTTCCAACATCAACCATAAAATCCCATAGATCTTTCAGTAGGTCTTACACTAAAATGCCTATTACCACTCATTTTCAAAATTGTAATCACTTTTAAGTAATTTTTTGGTATATCTTAATTTTACAAATATTTCTGAGTGCAAAAGTTTTCCTTATACATTTCTATGTATTACATCATTTATGAAATTTCCTTATAAATGTTTTATTTTAACTAATCTGCAAGTGTCTTTACAAAACCTTTGGTTAACATATACAAATTTATGTATACAATAATACTTTAACTCTTACTCTGTTTTACATAACTCATGGATTGTACCGTGAAATAAAAAGGAATTATTTCCATGGGTAAAAAGGGAAATCAGTTTAGTGGAAACACAATTGTCAAACATACTTGAAAAAACATCATTCGTGGTAAGCTGCTAATAACAATTTATTGAATGAAACAAATAAATGAATGATCCAAATTATAGTGTTTTAGTTTGTTCCTAAACTGGCAGAATAGTAGGCTCAATTCTTCTCTTAGCAGAGAAATTTGAAAAGGAAAATTTGAACACAAAGGAGATTTTTTTCCTTCATTCTTTCTGCTAGATTAGTGTTTTGAGTCAAAATAAGTACATGGCATATATTGAGAATGTAAAAAACAGTGGATTTTGGGTTTCCTCTAAAACTAGGATTGCAAATGGATTATACTATTATATTCTCTCTGAGACATGTTTGTGGTGAATCACTATAACCTGGATTCCTTAACTGTCAGTAAATATGTCTTCTAAACGATTGTCTGTAGCGTATCCCCAAACTTATTTATTGAGGAATAACTGAGACAAACTTCAGTTTTGGAAGTGACCTGTCAGTATTCAACATCCACTCTCTTTATCCCCTGTGTTCTTACCTGAATTGCAGGGGGCGGTAGGCAAAGGCCCTGAACCAGGCTCCCTTGTAGTTAGGGCTCTGGATATGATTTAGAGCCTACCAATAAAATATACCCACATAGAATTCTGCAGGGCAAAGGCCATCTTCCTGCTACTGTGCTGGCCTGCAGCAACTCAGACGGATGTGTTTACGATAGCTAAACTCCAGCTCCGGTGGGCAGTTAGCTCTCTGTGGATTTATAAGTAGCAGTGGGTCAGCAGCGGAGGCAGCAGCATCTTCTACTCCCAGATACACAGCTGAGGGGTGTGAGCTGGAAGCTGGTGGTGCAAGGGTGGCCTTAGGACTTCTCTGCTGCCTCCAACAGTACTGTAGGTTCGGTATATCTGTTTCCGATTATAATACTTAGAGATGTTTTGGTTTTCTACGCTGAATCTTGAAAGATACCACTTTATATTGTTCAGTTGTAATATCTATCAAGATTTACCAGAGCAGGTCTGTATTTAAGTTGGTTGTAAGGTTTATAAATTTTTAGTTCCTATATTTATAAACTATACTGAGAGTACAATTTCTCATTGCTGTATGTTTTAGCTCATAACAGAAATGTTATGTTTGGCCCCTCAGCTACAAGAGTAGTACAATTTAAGCTCTCTCTCTTTCTCTCTTTTTTTCTCTTTCTCTTTCTGTTTCTAACATCCTAAGTTACTCTTTAGGAATATTGTAGAACTGAATAATTATAACTTTGGTAAGAGCTGAGAACTGTTTATTTTAATGGTGGAAAAGAATCAAGGAAGCTAGTGGACCATAGAGGAGTGCCTGCTCAGTAATGTTTTATGTAGGACAATTAAAACTATAGTATTCTGAGGCCCTGAAAATAGTTTGGCATCTCATCCATGTCCATGTCCAGCTGTTTCTGTCTCAATCTCTATGTATGTCTTCATCTATATCACTTGCCTGTTTCTGCAAATACAGATTTTGGGAACTCTACATCATACATAATTCTTGAATGTATTGGCATAATTAACATGGAATAAGAAAGGCAAAAAATTTGGGGAAACAATGAATAAGGAAAGATGAAGAGGTGAATCCATTTTAAGCATCACAGGTCAGCTCTATTGAATCTATCAAACCTCTGTTTACATTGTTTGCTTTGGGAGCAAGAGTTTGACTGCATTATTGGTAGCTAATCACATGGTAACATTCTGATTTGTACTCTAGTGAGTTCTGTAGTTTTCCTGCCAAAGCTCTGACAAGGTATTTACCAAGTGCTCAGCAATGTACTACCATCTGTCTCTTTAAACATGTTTTTGAGTAAAGGAAGAAATGCCAACCTACTACCTTGACTTTTTCCCATCACCTATCTGTCTGAGATAAAATTTAGCTCAGTATATCTAAGCCAGGCTTAAAGATGTACATAATCTATTGTAAAAAAATCCTTGTCAGAATTTTCATTTCTCTTTCTCGGTAATGTGTTTAGAAGGCATCAAATACCAAATTTATGTAAGAATACATACATTGTTTTTAAAAGGTCAGAAATTGTTCCAGACTCTTAACATTCTGATCATAACATTTCTTTTGGGATTATTCATTATGATTTATCTAAAGTTGTTTCATGGTATCATGGAATGATGATTTATCTCCACAATTTTCCATATTTTTAGGATTTTAATTTTTTTTATTTTAAAGAGGATAAAACAGAATAAAACCAATCAAAACAAACCAGTGTAAAAGATACAGGACTGCAAAACATCACAAAATCAACAATAATTACCATAATGCCTTTTGATGTCTTCAAAATAGCTGCAGATAATTTCGGATATAGTGGAAATCAAACAGAACAGAATAGAAACAATAAAAACAAAACAATGACTGCAATAAAGTCACTGTATAGTAAGTGCAAAATTGCTACCATAATATATCATGCTATCTTTGAAATAGCTACTGCGACCATCAGATTTGACACAAGCAAAACAAAAAAGAATAAAACCCAACCCAACAAAACAATGGAAACGATATAAGACTTCCAAAACAAAACCATAGGGGATGGACAATGGCTGAAACCCTGAAAGGAGATCCCCCCTAGATGCCGCACTGTATACTACTAGCCTCTGAAGCCATGATTAGACCGCTGGCCCTAGACCTGCAATGTTAGTGAAACACCAAAGCACCACAGGCATCCAATTGCATTTTGCATGATAGCCATCATCACAGCCTGTGTTTCTCCAGATAAGCTGGCCACTTAGGGTGTTGGTGGTGGTGGTGGGCTTGTACTTCTTGTGTGCCAGCCCTTGCACTGGAAGTGGCTGGGGTCTGTCTGTTCTAGTCCTACAGTGGCCTGTGCATGGTGCTGGTTCCCAGACTGGCTTTGCTGCTAATGCAGCTTGTTCTCTCTAACCTGGGTCTGCAAATGGTGCTGACTCATGGGGAGAGGCTGCTCCATATTTTTAGAATTAAATTCACCATATTGTTTTTCTTAACTCAAAGGGCTGATTATTTCTCTAGAATTATCAACCAATGGCATCTTTATTTTTCTTCAAATATTTCTCTAATTTTCTTTTCTTTAAATAAATGCCAAATTCAATAACTTTTAAAAAGTCTTTATTTTAATTCTAAAATTGCATTTTGGTAATTTTAAGTTATATATAGAAGACTTAGCTGATTGTTTGTCTGCAATGTGTTTTATTTCACAGAAAAAAATGTTTTCAGTGCCCACAAATAAAAAATATTTATGAGATATTCTCCAAAGATATATTGCAAGTGGCTATAAATTTCTTAAAGATTTGCAGGGCTGAAGGTGATTCTGGGGTTATTTCTGCACATTTAAAAATATCTGGATATAACATCAATTAGTAGATTTAAAAAAAGTCTTCCAACTTAATCTGGAGATTATCTGGAATATCCATCTATTTACCATGTGATTCCAAGGCTCTTTAGTTGTCACTTTGATATCTGAGGTTTCCTATGGTATATTCCTGGAAACTGTAGTTATGAAGAGTGTTAGAGTAAAGAGTAAAGAGTCACAAAGAGATATCTGTGGTCATACAATCCTTAGGCTAAACAAAATTAATTGGGTATCCTTACTAAAGTGAGTCTTAGAAACTAACACACTTTCATGCTCTATGTTTCTCTTAGATGACACAATCTTCCTAGTTATTGAACCTCCAGGAATTCTCTTTTCTCATGGAGCAACTTTATGGACTTATACTGTATGATGGATAGAATGGCTTTTGAATTGTTTTTAGAAAACATTTATTTTTTGCAAAATCACAAGTAAGAGTTTTTTTGGTCTCCTTTGAACTTTTTTAAATGATCATGTGTGACCACTCATGCTATAGACAACTCACTTCCTTAAGTGTCTTTGAAGTTATAAACCTAACTGCCAGCGATGTGTTGCTGCCTTCATTTCTTAGGAAAATCAATAGTAGAGAAGAACTCATCTGTCACAATCTTGGACATTGTTAATGGTATCAGAAGAGCCTTTCTTACTGAGCTAGTATTTAGGTAGATGGAAAATGGAGTAGAGTGTTTTTTTTTGACCTGAAGATTTCCCTTAAATCGACTCTAAAAAAATTAAGTGTGTGGTGTGGGATGCTATATAAGGACTTTGTTAAATTCATCAGAGTGTGAATGGTAGACCTTCCTTTAATGACATCCTTCTCATGAGCCCTCTTTAAAGAGAACAAAACCAATCAAAACAAAACAGTGTGATATAAGACTTCAAAACAAGAAAATAGGAAATCAACAGTGGTTACTATAATGCCTTTTGTTGTCTTCAAAATAGCTGCCCATACCTTCAGACATAGTAAAAATCAAGCAAAACAGAAAAGAATAGAACCAATATAAACAAAACAATGAAAACAATAAAGGACTTCAAAACAAGAAACACAAAATAGCCATCATAATATATCTTGTTATCTTTGAAATAGCTGTCCATGCCATCAGATGTTATAAAATCAAGATAAAACAGAATAAAACCCAATCCAACAAAACAGTGAAAATGATACAGGACTTCAAAACAAGATAATAAGGAATTAGCAATGGCCATCACCTTCAGAAGGAGACCCTCTATAGATGCTCAATTGCATTGGTTATCCTCTGAATACATGATCAGACTACCAGCTTTAGACCTGAAAAGCAGTGAAACACTAAAAACTACAAGCATTAAGTTGTATTTTACCTCAATAGCTATCATTAGAGCCTGTGTTCCTCCAAATTACCTAGTTGCTTACTATGGGAAGGAGGGAGAGTTGGCTTTTCTTGTATCCCAGCCTGTGTGCCAAAATGGGCTGGTAACTGGTTTCCCCTCCAGGAGCCTGCACATGGTGCTGACTTGCAGGGAGGGCTTGCTTCTTGTTGACTTCTTGTTCTCTTCCCCTGCAGTCTGTGAATGGTACCTATTCATGGAAAAAGACTGGCATCTGACTCTCCCCTGGCATCCTGCACATGGCGCTGACTCACAAGGAAGGCTGTGCTTCTTGTTGATTTCTTGTTCTCCTCCTGTGCAGTCTGCAAATGGCACCAATTCAAGGGAAAAGGCTGGTGTCTGGCTCTCTCCACAGTGGCCCATGCATGGTGCTGACTCACAGAAGCACTTGTTTCTTGTTGACTTCTTCCCCAGTCCTACTGTTTTTATAGGATATTCTGAGCATGTTTTCCATTATGTTGAGATCATTTGCTTAACTGTACAGTTCTGGTCCCTCACATGACTTTTTGTGTTAATTACAAGATAATTCAGGAAATATGTACTACATACTCCAAGGGTATTGTTTTCTGGGACAGGACACCCTCAAAGAGAAACAAATTTAAGAGTATGAAAGAATAAAAAAAGTCCATTTCAAACATATCAAGCAAGGAATGCATGGTTAGATAGCAACATGGAGATGCTCGGTAGGCACTCAGACATAAGAATTCAGAATTGTGGCAAAGTTTAGCACTGAATGTATACATTTGGGAGTCAAAGCATAAAGATGATGTTTATAGCATGAACTTGTTGAAATTATCTAATATTCAGTGGAGACAGAGAAGAAGAGAGCCTCAAAGATCAATTCCAAGGGCACTTTGGTATTCAAAGATTACAAAGAAAAGAATGCAGCAAAAACAGGTAGATATAAGTGGCTAAGGTCTTGGCGAAGCTGGGAAAGAGGAATATGAGATATTGTGAAAGCTAGCGAGAGACTATGTTTCAGCAAGGAGGAAGAAATCATATCCAGTGCTGAACCATCAAATAAGATGAAAAATTAAAACCTGCCATTGGGTGGGGCAATGCTGGAGTGTTTGGAGAAGCAGTTTCCTTCCTTAAAAGGAGTTTTTTCAGCATACAAATTGCCTTTCAGTGGAAATAATCATACTGGCTTCAGCTAAAGATTGGTCCTGCCTTTCATTAGTTGCTCTTGAATCAATAGTCACCGATTTACTCAACATAAACATTTTGTTCCAAGTTTGATGATGGTATTTAGATGGACTACAGATGAAATTAGATTGTTTTTGTGGTTAGGATGTTTTTCTTTAATCTTTTGATTTAAACTTAGTTCATATATCCAGAGGATATGCTAGATACATGATGAAAAGCTGTGAAGTAAACATCAAAAATGAAACACAAATACTGAATTTTTCAAATTGTTTTCTCATTTTAATGAGGTCTTTTCTTTGTTACCAAAGTGCTATTTCTTCATAGAATACTTTCTAGTTAGCATTGTGATAACAAAATAAACTTGATTTTATATTCTTCCTTATGATTGAGATAGCTTTAATTTACATAATTCTCATTCTTCAGTTGTTGATTTAAATATTTGCAGGATGGCAGGGTCATACCACTGCCATCATGTCCATCACTCTAGATGAGCCACAATTAAGGAATTAGCGCAAGTTAATTATACATACTAATATTAAATCTCTAGGAAAGGAGATTAGAAATGTACTAGGAAACTGTAATGGCTTTTCCTGAAGCATTCAAGCTTTTTCTAATAAATTTTGTAACTCAAATTTCAACTGAACTGAGGTCACACCAAACAGTCAAAAATAGCTTCTTAATACCATTTGTATATTCTATATTTTTCTTAGCTCATATTTTAATCTGTGTGTCAAAATAGAGAAAATGAGTTATGTTCTCTGCTGTCCTCTCTCTCACTTTTGCTAAAATAAGACAGTCTGACAGTGAGCTGAACCTTTTCAAGGTCAGCGCAGAACTCTTGTTGCTTTGTTTCTTCATTTGTAAAACAGTCTCAGTGTCTACCTATTGTTATTCATCTGCTTGTTGGGAAGTCTGATTAGATTATTAGACTCATTAAGAAACCTCAGATGTCAGTTGTCTGCTTAGAAAGCCTATTTGCTGCTCATTATTTGAGTTCTGAGAGGAGGCTGAGGTAACCTACATGCAGTTAACTTCAAGAAAATTGGTGTTAGTCTTTGGTATAAAAACCTGAACACTCATGCTGATACTGACTTTTCTTCTAGCTTCTTAACACTTATCGTGACAGGGCCTTTGAGTAAACCTCTAACGCGATCTCCAAAAACAAAGAATCTATAGCCCTAGGCAATTGTATTCTTTTCTTTGATAAACTATGAGATTATGAGTTAGTTTGTAAGATACAATGCCCGGTGGAATCATCAAATAAGGCTTATTTTGAGCATATACACTTTCAATCTCAATGATTCCTAGTTTTGATTCCAGTCTTTCAAGGAGAGTGCAATTTTGTCACTTCATGTCCTGTAGATGGCAATGTTGCACTTGAAAAGTAAATAAATACATACTTAAAGAAAGTCTAGGCTTCCCAGATGCAGCATTGCTTAATAACCAGTGAACAGGAGCTTTAATGCCCATTCAAGGTACACTGTTCAGAAAATACATTTGGATAGAGAGTGCGTATAGAATAATTATCTATAAGCGTCAGCATTTACATTTAAAATGTATGTGGACTTAGAAAAGGTGTTGTTTAACTGTGCTCTTTACTTTTACATGGTCTCATTTCTCTTTTAATAGTGCATTTGTTTTAGGGTTCCTCCTTAGAGTTGTCTTCACATTCCTGCAAAATAAAAAAGAATTGTCATCACTATAACCTATAAGGTTTAGATTTTTTTAAAAAACTTATATCATAGAACCAGAAATAGCAAAACCCCAGGAAAGAACACACGGTGGCCTTTTCCATGATGTTTCCAGAGCATTTTTCTTTTCTCTGGACCTATGGGTCAGGCACTGAGGCAGGAGGAGAGGTGCTTCCTCAAGTGACTTGATTTATTATTCTTGGTCACTGAATATGATTTCAAAAACAGCAAAGAGAAAGCCAGCATTTAATTAAAATATAAACCCTTAATAAAGCAGATATGTAGATCACTGACTTCTAAATTGAGATGAAAAAATTAAATGGATCTGAAGTCATACTACAAACTTTCAGCAGGGCCTCAGCTTTGGAAACCTAGTATTTTGTTCTTTTGTCCCTTGGACCTAAAACGGTCTCTTTTTCCTTGACCAGACTCTGAATGTGCACATAAGGAAACAGAATCATTGTCTTTTTCAGGTCCATTTTTCCTTTTAACTATGGAATCTCTTGAGCGATTATGGTTACTTAGAATCACAATTTCTTGGAAAATTTGATCCAGGTGAAGGGCCATTATACGCCCTCTGGTAAGAATGAGAAATTCAGAATAAAAATGGGCTAGGAATGTGGAAAGAATTTTTTAAGTGTGATTTTAAAATTTCGGTGTAGTATAACATTAAATGAGAATCAACCTGTTTAGGAATAGAATGCAGTCCAGCCTTATTTTTCCCCCCGAAAATATTTCTTTGGTTATTGAATATTAAGTTTGTCACTAGGAAACGTCTAGCCACATTCCATTTTATTGTATATTCTGGTTTCTTTCCTTCATAAATTCCTTGTCAGCACACAAGCAGTTTCAGAGTGCGGGCGTTCACCTGGACAGCCCTGAGGGCTACTTGGCTGTGCTAACCTCAGCCTGGAGACTCGGTAAAAGCTACTTGATATTTGGAATCTCAGCTGGAATCCATAAAGTAAAAAATAATTGCACCTATAAGAAGTATTCAAGAAGTGATGGGTTTAAAATTTCTTTCTTATAAACACGCTTTTTTTTTTGCTGTTTTATTTATTTATTTGTCTTTTATTAGTACATGCTTGTAGGACATGATTGCATTCCCTGCAGAGCATTGATATACATAACACAACACATTTCAGTTCCCTTTTTTGTCCCTCTTCCTTCCACTCACCTTTTATTTTTCCAGTGTCAGATTCGTTTGTCTTCTAAGATCTTATGAAATTAATTATCATGCATACAAATTGAAAACCAGGCTAATAGGCCAAAGAACACATAGAACAGGTAAGACAGTTGTGCTAATGTACAAAAAATGTCCTTTTCTCTCACTGTTTTTTCCATTTAGGAAAATAAAAATTGCATTCAATAAATATGTGTTGAAAGAATGAATTGATTGTTGAAGAAACTATTTCAATGACCTTAACAGTAATTTTTTTCAACTTTCAAGGATGCAGTACAAGGCAGGAGAGTAACACTGTCTCAAAACTCTATGATGAAATCATACAAAAGAGGAAGCAAAGCGCTTAGACAGGAGGTATATTTAAAAATTCATATAGCTGTCAAGTAGAAGCACAGGCTTTTTTCCTGCAGAGGAGAATTTTCAGTGACGTCCATAGCAGACTCTGACCTCTTCCATTTGAGAAGGGGAACCCCTCTAGCTTTGCATTACTACCAGGAAAATAAATGGGGCCTCAACTTCAGTCTCCACGGAAAAGTTAATAATCTACCTTAAAGTGTGTGACTATAGCAAAGAGACCGTGAGAGTTCTGTTTTATTTAGTAAGTTTATAGAGCTTTATAAAACGTTAAGTAACATTGCTGAAGTGTCCCAAACTGAATGTTTGGGTCTGATAAGACTTTCGTTCGTGCACGTTTTTGTAAATTAGTTTTTACTATGAAGCGAATGCATCAGCTAATGATCACAAATAAATCTAATCCTATAAAACTTGTGGCCAGGCTGAAAATCCTGTGATTAAAAACTGGGTTTGAGAGATAAACTCCTCTTCTTTCCCTGCATTCAGTGTGCTTTACGAGAAACAGTCTTCCAATAAAGAATAATGTATTCAGGTGACTCTTTTAAGGCAGAGGCAGGCCTTTTAGACTTAGAAATAAAACATTGATTTATGTACTTGCTTGATATTTAGAATACATTCATTTTAAGAATAGGGAACACTGACTGTCTCTAGCATTGAGGGAAGACTTACAGGTACCAAGTTTTATACAAAATAACTTACATGGTTTTACTTATATTTCCTTTATCGACTTATAAATAGTTATTATCACCCTCAGTTTTAAAGAGAAGCAGATGAATACAGATGTTAAATAAGTCGTCTTCTGTTTCCAGCCAGGAAGTACTGTCCTTTAGTCCTGTAGCCAGGCAGTCTGGCCACATTTATAGTGCAGACACTGGATTCTGTAAATGATAAGCAATTCTGTGTCTAGAAAATCCCTTTCTGTAGAACTTTTGTCAAAACTCTAGCTGAGAGAGAGGCTCCTAACCAAGAGTGCCATAAATCTATGTTTCTTGGTGGGAGTATGTTTATATCTCTGGTTATGTTTCTGCTTATATATTTCCAGTCAAAATAAATTGTATTTCTCCAAAGGTTTCATTATGATATAGGGTGAATATCACGTGCCTCCTAGATGATCCATTTTACTTTATGCAGTGAGGCAAAGCAGTGTTACTATCGCATGCTTAGGACGTAAAATAATTTCTTACAGAAATAAGAAAAATAATTTAAAAAGTTCTCATCTTCTGTTATGGTTTGGATCTATATGTTCCCTCAGAGCCTCTTTAGGTCATTGGTAGGGATTTTTCAGACATGACTGAATCTAGAGCGTGTGATGCTGGGATTAAGGGTATGTGATCAGTACACTGGTTTGGCATCACCCTCATCCTGGTAGCCTGGATACAATGTAAGGCACAGAAAGAGGTTTGCCTTCTCTCTCTCTCATTGCTTTTGCTGCCTTCTGTTCACCATAAACCGTTTTCCTCCGCAAAGCTGCCCTGCCTTGAAGTCAGCCACCTATGAACTGAAACCTCTACAAACTGTGAGCTAAATAAACCTTTTCTCCTTTGACTTTGATATTGGATATTTCATCTCAGCAATGAGAAAAGTAACTAAGACATCTTCTATTTTAAAATAAGATTAAAGACCAAAAGTTTGCATAGCTTGGCATTACTGCCTTGGTATACTTTAGAAACTTTATTATCGAACTCTTTAAATGTTGTATCCTTAGGTTTCATAGATGTTACTTTGTTCAAATCCCTTGTAAAAGTTCCTTGTATCAAATTTTTCTGAGCTCAGAACTTTCTCCATGTGTTCATATTCTGCTGAATGATGAGAGAGATGTAATTCATGGTACTGTTCTTTGACCTGGATTGCTAGGAATTTAGAGCTAAGATCTGAAATCACTTACTATATCGCTCCCAAGTCAAGACTTTTTATAATTTTTCTTCTTAGCTCTATGTCTACGTTTTTAAAAGTCTCTTACCATGATTTAATAGTGTGGGGTTTATTTATATGCTTTCAGGCTGCTCTCTAAATCCTTTTTGAAAACTGAGAAGGTGTAAAAATGGTGAGCGAGAAACACATATAGAAAGAAACACTGTCTGTATATTTATTTTTCCTATATATGTAGAGATAGTTTTAACAGAATTCAATTTTAATTTATGTTTGACCATTTCTTTTTGTTTTATTTCATTTCATTGTTGATGCATGGCTATTATAGTTGTGCAATGAACTTCTACAAACCAAACTTTAAAATAAAAACAGATTTTTTTTAAGGGTCTAATTTAGCTTTTGATTGGTTTGTTTATAAGCTTGTAGGTGATAGTGAATGAACAGAAAAAGCAGTAAGCAGACATTTACGTCCTAAAAACATTCAAAATGATTATTGGAAGGGTGGATGAGTATTTTGTATTTTTTATTGGCTCTGAAGATCAACAGAGTTCTGTCAACCTACAGAATGGGACACAGTGCTTGGAACCCCTGGCAAGGGATTAATAACCATGAAATATAAGAAGCTCTGAAAACTCAGTAGTATGACCTAAACCAAGATAAAAGCAATCTGAGTTAAAAATTGGTGATAAGACTATGTAGATATTTCTTAAAAGAAGAAGAAACAAATAACCACCTGATATATGAAAAAAAAAAAGTCCTGTATCACCAGTCACCAGGGAAATGCAAATCAAAACCACAATGAGATAGCACTTCACTCCATTAAAAATGTTATTATCAACAGAAAGACTAAAGTGGGAAAGTGCTGGCCCAGATGTGATGAGAAGGGAGGCTTGCATACTGTTTGTGGGAATTTAAATGATCTGGAAAAGTTTCCACAATTCTAGGGTGTATCCTACTCTTTTGTATATTTTCTTTTATTAAAATTTTTATCTTTCCACTAAAGTTATTGAATATATGATACTTTTACAATATAATAAAGATTATTTTTTCCCCTTACCTTTTTGTCAGATAAAGACAATCTGTCAGAATCTGAACTCATAATTCAGGTATGATGTTTCTATTTATGTATATATTTATAGTGAAATACTATTGGTTTTCCCAAACTCTTAAAGATGGTGATTTCTCAAATGTTGCTTAACTTATGAAGTATAAATCTTTAAGGAAAAATTTATACATGTGTAAACTGAGTAATTCCAAAATGTGTAATGGAGACCAATTCTAAAAATATTGTAGCATTGAGGGATGTCTGAAGCAAGTCGGTATTAATCTGTGTCATCAGTGCTTCATGAAACTCTGACTCATTTGATTGGTAGAAATATCCATCCAGAAAGTCAATAAAGAGTGCTGAGAGCATTTGTGAAATGCCATTGACTTTTGCAGTTGCAAGAAATCCATCTCCCTAAACATGAATTGTGCTATGTCTGTGTGTCTTCCAATAAACATCTTCCCATAAAAATCATTTCAATACCAGTAAATAGAAAGGAACGTGAAAATCTCTTGTGTCTATTCTTCCTTTTGGAACAAAAACTCTGACCTTGCCACATTTACAGAAAGTTAATACACCTGGAAAAATTCAATACAGCTCTTTTGGCTAGAACTATAGCCTTAGTTTATATATTGGAAATTACTGTGAAGGTAATTTGACGTCTTTATTTTAGAAACTCATTATATTAATAATTGCAGGAACACATGTGAATGAAGTAATCTTATTCAATCAAATTCTTATGCTTTTATGGAATGCCTATTTTTTATTTAATGATTTGGAACTATTTTCCCCTTCCTGGAGAGGACATTATGCTTTTGTTAAATGTGATTTTCCCCCTCAGTTGTCTCTTCCTCTCCTAAGTGCCAGAAATGTCCTGAAAAGAGAAAACAAAGCACATTGATACCATTTTCTTTAGAATGTTGTCTAGAGCATATTTGTCTTATGAGTTTCTGGTTTTTTTAAACTTAGCACAATATTCTTTCAACTTTATCATGCATTTATTCTTTTCAGCACATTTGACAATTGGGAATATTTTCTTTTATGAAGAGAGGATATGAAGTTACAAAAAATACTTAGGTTTCTCCCATTACTTCAAATTGTAAAGCAAGACAGACTAGTGAAGGCCTCAGGGAATCACTGGTTCATCGCAAGAACTGATTTTGGATTTTTCTTAGTATTTTCAGCCCCTGGTGGAATGTAATTCAAAAGAGTTTAAGTATTACATTATATTGCATTCCCATATCTAGCAGACCCCTCTCACAAATTCATGTTAGAGCCAGTTCCTGTTTTTCTCTCACAAACTAACTTGAATTTTATCCCTGGTGTGCAGTTTTCTTAGAATGAGTGCCTTCTCACCTACAGTAAAGCTCTCTGCACTTCGTGATAGACTACAACAGGTGTGATTCTCCACCAGTTAGTGTTACTTGTTCATACTTGTTGCTAGTTTCAGGTGACTTTATTTGATTGTGTATCTGTGGCACGCAGCATAGTTCTGAACAAAAGCAAAGCTGAATGAATGAATGAAAAATTTGGACTCATTTCTTTTTCTTTTTGAGACAGAGTCTTGCTATGTAGTTCAGGCTGGCTTTGAATTCAGTATGTAGCTAAGACTGGCCTCAAACTCACAGCAATCATCCTGTCTCAGCCTCCAGTGCTGAGATTACAGGTTTGTGTTACAGCACCTGACTTGGATTCTTTCAAATATATATTTTAGAAAGCTCTTTGAAGAAAATCTATTTGTAGAGTCCTAATTTCTTTGTTAATTTATTTTTATATCTTCCCTAAACCCATACACAGGGTCATTTTATATGGTAGAATATACATGTACAGTGCTCTGAAAGAGAATTAATTTGACAGTCTCCTGTGGATAAGAATATATTGCTAATACACAGATCACAGGAAGATACTTTGCAAATTTGCTGTTATTATTGTTGAAATGTCATTGAATGTCCATTTCTGCTTTCATTTTATTTCTTGTGATATCAAGTAGTTTTTGATAGTAATATTTATTTTTTTTTCACTTCACTGTTGCCACGGAGGTTTTAGATAAGAGTTTAAAAATCAATTGAACTGAAATGAAAAAGACAAAAAATGCCAAGGGTTGTTGAGGACGTGGAACACCTGGCTCCTGGCATACTCAGGAGCTATTGATAGTAGTGTAAATTGCTAGAAAGTATTCTGAAAATCTATTTGTCAGTATCTCCAAAGCTGACTATATGCACTCCTTATCATCCAGCAATGTTATTCTCATGTATATCAAAAGTAAAATTTAATGCATTTATTCATAAAAATATATGGGCAAGAATGTTTATAGCAAGTCTATTTGTGGTTGCTTGAAACTGGAAATAAACCAAACATTCTGAACAATACACTGGTTGATAATTGATATACATAAATAGAGTGATACTTCCATACAGCAGTTATAATTAGTGAAACGCAGGTAGATGAGACAACATAGATGTGTCTCACACGTGCAACAGTGATAATGTGGAATGAAAGAATTCAGACCGGGAAGACTTCATGTTATGTGCATTTATATAACCTTCAAAGACTGGCAGAATTTATTGATAGTGTCAGAAGTCAGAGCAGTGGTTATCCTTGGGGAGTAGGAGACAGACATGAAAGGAAGATGGGCGGGAGGGGCTTTTAGAAGATTGCCAATGTTGTTTTCTAATCTGAGTGGTGGCTCTCCAGGCATATTTGTGAAATGGCTTTGAATTATGCAGTCATGGTTTGTGCACATTTCTATATGTTTATTATTTGTCACTAAAAACTAGAAATGAAATCAGAATAAAAAGTCAAAATGATAATTTAATAATCACAGACATGCCAAGTGGATATTTTGCACCTTAAATAAAATGTTTGACTCCATTACTCTTTTGTTTAGCTGTAGAATTCAAGGCATCTTTGCACTGTTAAGCCTGTTAGTTTCCATCATTTTGACTGATGAGTATGGATATGAAAACCCCCTTGGACAGAAGTGTCAAAGCTGTTGTTCCTCTTTCCCTCCTAAAATATGAAATAGGAAACCGGGCACTTATCTTGTTGTACTATTGACTAACTTCTGATCTTTTGGACAAAAAATATTTTTATAAAGTCTGCAAATTGCTGCATGAGTGATCTACTGTTTAGGCCTCTTTAATAAAACGGCTCAAACTCTGATGACACTTTAACAAGAAAAACCACTGAGCCTTGTGTACATTACTAATTCACTTGTGCTATTTGTGAATGTGCATATTATTTCTCAAGTTTTTAAAAATAAAAATAATTAAATTGAGTAAATACATAGTATCCCTGCAAAGTCAAATTTCTATATTCGTATTTATGGAAAGTTAGTAACCCCCCAAACTATTAAAGTTGTAAACACTTGACCACCTATAAAGAAATGTACATTTGCATATTCTTATTTGTTATAAAAAGAAGGAAAGATAACAAACCTGCTATTTCCTCGCCTGTCCTAAAAGTACTTTCCTTATTCTATTTGTCAAAGAGATGTGAGACGAGGAAGATGATGCTAGAAAAACTAAGAATAATCTAGAATATAGAGTTTTGACACAAACTCAGGTGGCTTCTAACTAAGTGAAAGGTTGAATAGTTACTTCTGAAAAGAAAATAGAAAAGAAAGCCAGGGAGAATTATGAAGGACTGCTGTGGAAAATGCCAATACAGTCTTTGTAATTTAGGTTGGCCTTTGAGACATGCCATATTGCATAGCATTAATTTTGAAAGGCCATTTAAACAGAATTAATTGCTTCTTTTAAATTGGATCATCAAGGGTTGTTCAAATGCTTGGTGCACCTAGGCCTTAGAACTAAAACAGGATTCAGTTTTTAGAACTGACCTCATAGACAACAGCAATAAATACTTCCAAGTATACATAAACAGCACCACACAGAATGCAAATTTAGTAATATGACTAAATTTAAATTGCCAAAACATGTTAGTTAAGAATATATGACCTTACTGTGAAGACAAAAAAGAGAAGCAAATTTTAAAATGATCAATTCAGATGTCTCCACAAAGTATTATGTTAAACAGTATGATGTTAGCGTTTCTTCAGATTATCTCTTCACTTTAAACTAAATTGTTGGAACTGTGATGTTAATTACTATTGTTTCAATGATATGACCCTTGACTAGAAGGTACATGCTTAGGCTTGTCAGTAGGTAGTAATACAGCGGTTTGTATATTTGGCTCTGTTAGGGACAATTAGAATTCTTCATGTTCATTAAACATGTGTGTCTGTATGAATAAAAATTCTGAGTGATGGTAATATGGGCAATTTCCAAAATTAGTTCTTACAGAAATGTGGGCTGAATAAAGTCTGCTTTCTGCTTCTGTCCTGAGAAGAATTTGGTATAACATGAAAATGAGATTTATGTTTTAGTCTAGGGTTTCATCCTCTTTACCAATAAATGTTTACTACAGGCGCTAACAAGTCAGATGTGGTTGACTCATCTCCTTCTTCTTCTGACTCTCTAATGAGCAATTAAATAGCCTGAAGCATAACAATCAAAAGGTCTGGAAAATCCACACAGCAGCTAATCGGTTTTTGAAAAGTGGAATTAATTGCACTTAGTCTGTTGTTAGCCAAGAATTCTCTAAGCATCTTTCAGAATAGCTCTAAAAAAAAGTGCAACCACCAACAGGGTAATGCTCAGGAGTCATAATTTCCCAACATCCTTTCAAATGCCATTTCAAATGAAGGTATGAAGATGACATACGGTACTGTGTGTTGTGTTGTTCCAGAGGAGCTGATGAAATTCCAGTATTCCAGACTAGCTCTCCTATTCAGTTCTAACACTCCATCATCAGTGGTTCCTTTCTTTGGATAGTAATCTTCCCCAGAGTTTTCTTCACTGCATTCTCACATCTTTACTTTCTTTAGAGCACATTCCCTACATGCTTGCTGTGTGTCTGGACTGTGCTAGGTATGGAAATATGGACACAAATGAAGGCAAATCTTTAGTCTACATACCTATCTTGAGAAACTACCAGGAATATAAATATATAATCACAAAGCAATAGGTCAGGTTGAATGATAGATAGGGCTACAGTTTGAATCTGGGATATCCTCTCATGGCCAGTGGTTTACAAACATGATCCTCACTGATAGTACGTACTTGAATGGTATTGTGTGACCTTTACCTCTACCTCTTTCTCTCTCACACACTCTCTCTCTCTCTCTCTTTAGCTTCCTGGCCATGGAATGGATGGAGTGGATGTGCTGTCACTACCTCTTGCCATAGGCCCCCCAAAATGGGACTGGAACCTCAGAAACTTTCATCCTAAATAAACATTCTCTCCTTATATGTTGCTTATCTCATGCCTTCTGTTATAGTGATGGAAAGCTAACACAGATATTTTGAAAGCATGTAAGAAAAACAGGCTAGAGAAAAACTGAAACAAAGATTCCAGACAAAGATGATGAAGGCAAGAGAAGGTGCCTTGTAAACTGAAGTGTCTACAGGGGAAATAATAGTCCTGTTTGTAGTGTAAAGTGCAAGGCAAAGACAAAGTGAAAGATGAGATCGGAAAGTGAGTTATAAGCCTAATATCGTAATTCATGGTAATGAAATAATGTTTTTAATATTAATTCAGGAAGTTAGTGCAGCTGCTTAAGAAAAGGCAGGAATATAGTCATCTCTGCATTGCTGAGTAGCACTCTATTACGGAAACTAAGACCAACACTGGAATGTAGCTTTCAGGCTGATACGTACGGCTGGCTGTGGTGGAGCCTGCCTGTAATCCCAGAAACTTGGAAGGTTGAGAGAGGAGGATAATGAGTTTGAGATCACCCTGAACAACAAAGACAGAACTTGTTTTTAAAAATTGGAGTATTACTAGTTCTGACACATTCTGATGTATGACCATGATTGCAGGAAGTGAGGGTTAGTGATGGTTCAGTGCTTATTTAGGAAGTCAAGTTAAAGATATTTGATGGGAGACCAGGCAATCTAAACATATTGATTGAGGTGTGCACATGTAACTTCAAGCTGTGTTTAGAATAAACCAGTAAAATAGTCCAGCTCAGAAGTAGTTTTATGGGTACTTTAAGGGAGATATATGTGCAGCAAATATGCATTTGAGAATAGGGAACGTGTACATTTCAGTTGCAATTCTGTTAGTGAGAGGCGCAAAGTGATTGTGGTGGTAGGAGAATTCCCTCCCCAAACCAATAGTTCAAGGCCAGATAGAGGAAGAACCACACAAAAGAATCCCAGGGCAGGCACAGAGGACCCAGAAAAAGTACACTGAGGCACTTGTTATAAGATCAAGTTGAACACTAAGGGAATGGAAAATTCAGCCATAGAATTCAGTGTGATTCAGTATTGTGGAAAGTTCTTTGTCATTTTATAAGGGATATTTGGTCAGGACCAAGGACATAAGAAGTTGTAGTCTGCACTTTTACAACAACCCTGTGAAGTTCTAGAAAAATGTCTGGAAAAGCAAGGAGAGGCTATATTAAATTCAAACAAAGTAGTTTATTTACATGGTGATTATTGGCTTCAAACTGAAAACTAGGACTTGGACATACTTAGAAGGACTTTAAGAGTCTCCTTTATTTGAACGTTTTGGGTAAATTCAGGATGCTTTGGTTTTAGTCTTTGAGGCTCATATCTCATCTTCTCATTCCATGTTTTCTTATTCAGATGATTAAGAAATGTTTACTCAAGGAAAATCAGATAAATAAAAAAGGGTGAAAATTCAAATTCTTCTTAAAAAATAGGACTTCCTAAGGTTCACCCCAAGTCTAAAGATGAAAGAAAGTGCTCTGCAAAGCACAGTAAATGTAGATAACCTTTTTATTATTACCATATTTATTTATTTTTAAATTTCATTTTATAGAGAATAAAACAAAAGAGGACCGAATTAAAATTTTATTAGTACCTGTTTGCTGTATGTGTTTCCATTCCCTGTGTGTTGGTGCCTGTACATAACTCATCCATTTCTTTTTTTGTCCCTTTTCCTGCCCTCCCTGCCACTGCCTCCATCCCTTGATCTTTTTCTCATTTCGGAAGGATGGATCTCCATACTTCCTATTATCTATCCTTTGTTTTTCTCTTTATTCACACTGTGATTTTTCTCACGAGAGAAACCATGTGTTGCTTAAGCTGGGGTGTCTGATTTATTTCATTTAAATTTATGGCCTCAAGGTGTATCCATTTTCCTATGAATGACTCAAGTTTATATTTATGGCATAGTGGTACTCCATTGTGGGTAAATACCACATTTGATTTATCTGTTCATCTGCTGATAAACAGATAGGCTGCTTCTAAAATTAAGCTATTATGACTTATGCTGCTACACACATGGTTATGTATGAATCACTGTAATAAGATATCCTCAACTGTTTCGGGAAGACGCACAGAAACTTGAAGAGAAAGTTCAAGTTAAAAGTAATTTCTGAGAAGAGAAGACCACATGCCACTCTGATTCATGATGACTCTGTTCCAAATAAATGTCACACACCTAGGAAACAGTATTACCCTAGAGATTTCTATTTTTCTGGTATTTAAGTAAGAAAATATCTAAAATATATTTGTTGGGGGCCAGGAATGTGGCTCAGTGGCACAGCACCTGCCTGACAAGGGCAAGGTCCTGGGTTTGAGTCCAGTTCTTCGGGACAGAATTTTATAGATCAGAAGTAACAAAAGCCAGACTGCAATGATTAAGAAGTGAATGGAGAGCGGAAGCCTGCATTAGGGGTAGGCTGCCCGGAATCTCCACCGAGGCCACCGGGAACTCAGCGGAAGCCTGCATCAGGGTTAAGCTGCCCGGAACCTCCCCTGTGGGCCCGCCCTGCCACCGGGAACATCGAGGAGGCCCATCCAAGACTGAAAACTGCCCTGGACTGCTTCAGCTGGGCCCACCCTCCCACCTGGAACATCAGAAGACCTCAGCGGGATCCAGTTAGTGTGAGAAAATTTGGAACTTTGCTCCCAGGTGGCGAACTTTGGACTACACCGGATTGACTATATCAGTGTGGTGAGTATACCTCTAAAATAGAGGTGTATAGGGGATAAATAGGGCCAGTAGTAAAACCCCCTACAACTAACCGTACGACTTTGTTGTGTCTTAAAATAGTGTGTGTGATCCCTTCCTACACATAGAAAACACCAGGCAGAGTGAAAATGACAAAATGAAAAAGCAAAATGCAGTCTCAAACATATAGTTCACCAGAAGCAAGTATAGGAGACACTGAAATAGAGGACCCCAAAAGTAACACACCGGGAATCTTTGAAAAGATAGTGAGTGAAATAAAAAAAAAAACTGCATCAGGCTATAGAGGAAATTAAATTAGAAGTACTCTCCCATGTAAAGATAGAAATAACAACTTTAGTGAAAGAGTTGTTGAATGCAGCTAAAGAAGAACTAGAGAAAAAAGTACATGAGCATGGGAAACTGATTGAAACTTTGAATGAACAATATAGAAAACAAGCAGAATTCATGAAACAAACTCAGACATCCAAGAAACAAAAAATTCTATCGGAAGTGTGCAAAACTGCCTAAAGGAAGCTGAGGATAGGATTTTGGACCTTAAGGACAGGACCACAGTTAGTGATCAGGAAAGGATAGAATTTTTAAAAATAACAAAGCAGCATGAAATGACAATCCAGAAGCTTCATGATGATGCCAAGAGCAACAATATAAGAATAATGGGCATTAGTGAAGATACAGGAGTCCAGGCAATTGACATACGTAAAGTATTTATAGAAATAATAGCAGGAAATTTCCCAAACATGGGGAAAGAATCTGATATGCAGATAAGTGAGGCATATAGAACACCAAACAGTCACAATCAACATAAATCCACACCCAGACACATAATAATTAAGATCTCAGACATACAGCATAAAAACAGAATATTAAAAGCTGCCAGAGAAAAGACACAACTCACCTATCAAGGAAAGCCCATTAGAATCACGGCAGACTTTTAAGCACAAACCCTCAAGTCAAGAAGAGCTTGGAGTGAGGTATTTCAAGTCCTGAAAGAAAACAACCTTCAACCCAGACTGATACACCCAGCAAAACTTTCATTCAAATTTAATGGAGAAACAAGATACTTCCATGACAAAGAACAACTGAAGAAATTCATGTCCACTAAACCAACCCTAGAAAGAGTACTGAAAGACATACTAGACAGAGATAAAAATGACCACAATTCCCAAAACAACAACAGAAAGAAACGACCAGGTAGGATAAGCAATTAAATAAGAGGAAAAGCAGAAAGAAACAACTGGAACATAACATGGCAAAGTCGAGCCAGTACATGGAAATCCATATGGAGAATTCTCAGAAGACTAAGATTGGAAGCCCCATTCAATACAGCTATCCCCCTCCTGGGTATTTTCCCCAAAGAACTGGAAAGTTCATATCACAGTGATATATGTGCACCCATGTTCATAGCTGCACAACTTGTGATAGCTAAATCCTGGAAACAACCAAGATGCCCATCAACTGCAGAGTGGATGAAAAAGATGTTGCATTTTTATACAATGGAATATTACTCAGCTATAAAAAGGATGACCTTAAAGCCTTCCTAGGCAAATGGAGACAACTTGAGACTATCCTCATTAGTGAAATAAATAAGAACCATATTTATAAATATCATATTGTGTCTCTAGTGTAAAAAGTAAATAAGAACTACAAGTGTAATAAACCCCAAACGTGTAATTGCTATTGTAAAAAAGAGAGGAAAAGAAAGTGCTCTAAGGGATATAACTGCGAGTGTGTAAAATAGATGACCATATTGTTGAATCTTTGTTGGATCTTTGAGCAGAACTGTTTGTAGTGTGACTGTTTGAATATTTACTATGTACCCTTTAACTTTGTAACTTGAACAACTACATCCAGGATGACAGTACATAATTTACAAATTACTGATTTCTTAGTGGGGCTTTTTCTCATTCTCCTTTTTCTTTCTTTCTTTTAGAATTCTGTATTGTTGCTACCCTTTTTTCTGTTTTTTTTTCTTTTCTTCAAATAAAATTTTAAAAATGTATAATTGCTATTGTAAAAAAAAGAGGAAATAGGAAGCGCTATAAAAGATATAGCTGCATGTATGTTTAGATGTGTGGGATTGATGACCATATTTCTAGGTTCTTGTTGGATTGCTGAACAGATCTGTTTGCACTCTCACTGCTTTAGTGTCCACTTTGTGTGCTTTAATCCTGTAACTTGAATAACTATTTTGAAAAGAACAATATATAATGTATCAACTAGTGATTTCTTACTGTTTATCATCTTTTCTTGAAATTCTGTAACATTTCTACCTTTTTCCTGTTTTTTTCTCTTTAAATAAAAAAATGTATAATTGCTATTGTAAAAAAGAGAAAATAGGAAGTGCTATAAAAGGTATAACTGCATGTATATTTATGTGTGCAGGATTGTTACCCATATTTCTTGGTTTTTGTTTGATTGTTGAACAGATCTATTTGCATTCTCACTGCTTGAGTGTCTATTTTGTGTGCTTTAATTTTGTAACTTGAACACCTATTTCTAAAAGAGCAATATGTAATTTATCAACTAGTGATTTCTTACTGTTTATGTATTTTTTTGAAATTCTGTAATATTTCTCTCCTTTTTCTGTTTTATCCCTTTAAATAAAAAATTAAAAAAAAAGAAGTGAATGGAAACTGAAAAAGTAAAGACAGAGTGTTCGCTACATTTTGATTAAGTTTGGATAAGAAATAGAGGAAATAAATACAATAATACATTAATAAAAACTGAAGCTAAAGGGAGTTTTAAAATAGTACTTCAGAAAGGGAGAAAATTTGTGTTTTAAATTAAGGAGTTAAAATCAGTGCAAGGGGGAAAGATAAATGTTTTAAAAAGATAAATGAATCGTATAACGAGGTTCTACAGGAGGGGGTAATAGATTGGACTGAGATACAGAGACCCTTTAAACTTATGGGGTTGTTCACTAATATTCTGGTTTTCCATTTTCTGGTAAAGGAGCAGACTACACTTAGTCATCTTTTTGAGGATAGGCAGGGCTGTGCAATTTGCTCAAGGCAACACATTGTGGGTGGAAATGATGAATATGGTACAGATCCCAGAATCACTGTATGTGATTTTTCATGTTTTCTATCCCCTGCCAGGATACCCAATGATGGTTCAGATGCTAAAGTCACTTTGGCTTGAGTCACGAAGCAAGAATGTTGTAAATCAATGCCCAAAGCTGACCTATTAAGGTCTACAGACAGAGTCTAAAGTCTTGAAAAGTGACACAGGATTATTAAGATATAAATGGTGCTGTCCTTACCCTTCACTATATTTTTAAGAAGTTTTGAAAAGAAATGAAGGGAAAAAAAGAATGATAGATGGTGTGTGACTGGAGATAAAGGGTTACATTATATGACATGTGTCATAAGCAAGAAATGAATTTTTGTTATTTTAGACTTCTAAAATTATACAGTTCTTTGTTTACCTCAGCCTCTTGACTGATGTATTATGTAGAATAACTCATTCATGCACAAGTATTATGACGTGTCAGATTTTTCTTGACATCAAGATAGACAATATTTGCACTGCTAAAATACAATCTACACAAAAAGGAAAATCTGTACTGTTAAGGTAAATTCAAATTCATGCATGATGAAGAGATGAGTGCATGTACATATATCTATTTTACACAGTAATAGCTTTCTATATACATGTTTCACTTAATATCATGAAGACCACTGTGTGTCTTTACATTGAGACCTGACACTATGGACTCATATTATTCAACTATTTTTATGTAGATGAACTTTGATGTTGACTTAAATCTTTTCTAGTGTCAACAGTTTTGCAAAAACATCCTTATACCTGTTTTTTGAATATAAATGTGAATACATATGCCATTTGGATGTTATTTTAGATAGAATTTTAAAATCAAAGATATGTACATTTAAAAATTAGTGGGCATTACTTAATTGCATGCCAAAAAGTGTAGTAGATGAGAATAATTGTCTTTACTGATATTACCAACATATCATCAAACATATTTTTACCTTTAAAAGAGGTGAAATGAATTTATAATAGTAATGTTCTTACTGTAGTATAGTTGGCATTTTATTAGAGCTATGTCAAACAACTTTTAACATGATTAAATTTCTGAATATTTTTTCATATCCTTTGTTCATTTTCAGGCAATATTTGTCCTTTTCTTAACAGTTTGAAATATTGAAACTCAGTTCTACATTGTAAAAATATCAAAATATTTTTCCAAATGTTATTTTTATTTACTTAATTTATGACTTTTGTAATACAGAAGTATCAAAATTTTGTAAAGTATTCAAGTATATCACTAGCTTATGATTTATGCATTGAAACCAACTATCCTCACTGTAAAAATAAAATTCTTTAATTTTTTTAGTATGTCTATGATTTCTTTGTATATTTGAATAATTAATCTGGAACTTTATTAGCATTTGACCTAAAGTAACAGATAAAGCTCTAACTTGATTAGAGTTAATTTTTTTTCTTTCAACAGTAAACCTACATATAGTCTACATAAAAATGTTCATTAAATTTATAGATTAATTTATAATTAATTTACAATGATTAATTAACAGTTTAATATTTAAATGTGTTACCCCTTGGAGAAATTTATGGCCATCATTTCTTTTAAATAGGGGTTACTAAAAATAATCATGGGCAAATTTAATTCCAGTATAAAAATTATAAATTCTATTATTATAAACTAATTAATTTGAATATACAAAATGAATTTTCTAACTGTAGTTTTCTGTAAGCATGTATTCAAGATATTATTTCTTGATATGTGATTTTTCTCTTGGTTTAGTTATAGCAATATAAAAGTTATTATATGATTTTCATCAAAGATCTCTCAAAGAAGAAACTGGAAACTAAAATTATTTTACAAAAATCTGTCAGGAGATACTCTTCATCTGTTAGCCAATGATTCATCATGAGTGATGTGTGACAGTTTTTTTTAAAGCAAGTGAAATAATTTTTTTTGAATATAGTCTCAGTCAAAGCAGACTAGAGTCATTTAGGATATGCAATCTTCTGTCAATTATTGATATTGGCCTGTTTCAGAATTTTTAAATAATATTTTTAATTTTAGATCAGTTTTATTATTTTTTACGTTCATATTTTGGTACTAGGGATCAAACTCAAGGCCTTGCACTTGCCAAGCAGGCCAGATCAATTTTAGAATTATGGAATTATTGAGAAAATAATGCTGGAAGTTTGTTAGCTAAAATCTAGTCTTTGTTTTCCCTAATGTCCTCATTCTTCTGCAGGATTACACCCAAGATCACATATTACATTTTATCATTGAGAAGCCTTAGTTTCTCATGGCTTTAACATTTTGTCAGAACTTTCTTTTTTTTGCTGTCCCTGAACATTTGAGGTATGTTGATAAGTCTTCTGCAGAATGTTCCACAACTGATGGTTGAATATTTTCTCCTGGGTAGAGTTGCATAGGTTTTGCTGAGGAAATCATAGATCTAAAGTGCTTTCTACTCATGTCACATTAATGTGACTTGTCGCTGTTGGTGTTGACCTGCAGCACCTAACCTGCAGAGTGTGTGTGTGTGTGTGTGTGCGCGCGCGCACGCGCAAGTGCATGTGTAAAGGTCCTTCTTTTTCTTTATCTTTATACTATGCTCTTTGGAAGAAAGTCACCATATATAGCCACACTGAAGGAGTAGAAGTTATGATTAAACTCCTTAAAGTTGGAGTATACATAAGTGAAATAAATCAAACTCGCATGTATGAATACTGTATAGTCTCCCTAGTGTAAGAAATGGTAAGAGTACATAAGATATTATGGTAATCATGGTTCACCATTATATTGCCCTGAAGTCATATAATGTTTTCATTCATTGGTTGGGATGGTTTTATTCTGTTTTGTTTGATCTTATTATGTGTGATGGTATGAACAGTTACTCTGAAGAAAACAAGACAATATGGCAGCCATAGGTGATTTAATATCATCTTGCTTTGAAGTCCTACCTTGCTTTTGTTTTTCTATTACCATTGGTTCTATCATATTGTGTCTTATTGGATTTTAATATGTATGATAGTATAAACAAATTTTTTATGGAAAATGAGATACTATAGTAGCCATTGTTCATTTTCTGTTGTTTGGTTCAGAATGCCTTGTAATACTTTCATTCTCTTGAACGGTTTTATTCTATTTTGTTCTGTTTGATATTATTGTGTGTGAAGCTAAGCTTAACTATTTCAAAGAAAGAGACATTATGGTAGCTACTGTTGATATCCAATTGTCTTGTTGTGAAGAGCTGTGTTGTTTACATTGTTCTGTTCTGATCTGCTTTGTTCTGTCCTTTTTTGTTTAAGTCTCTGTAAAATAAAAAAATAAAAAAATAAAGTTGGAGTATATATAGAAATTATTTGAAATTCATTTGCTTAGATTTATTAATTCTTATTTATTTACTTAAAACATTGATTTATATCAGTATTACTGTAGCATATGGATTTTTATAAATATTCTGGGTTATAATTCAGTGCTAATTCACTTTATTGCTCAAATTGTTCCCCTTAACAGTAATCACTCATGATTCATCTTTTTTTATGAATAGCTTATTTTTATTGCTTAATAATATTCCATTTTCTGAATATAATGGCCTTCATTCATGTATTATGTGGCATCTTGTTTCCTCTCACCTTTTAGTAATTATAAGTAAAGCTACTCTAACTATTGATGGGCAAATATTAGAGTGGACATATGACTTCAAATAGATGGAATAAATACCAAAGAGGACAATTGATAGGACCATATTTAGTCTGTTATGAGTTTTGTCTGTGTGTGGTGGCACATGCCTGTAAGCCTAGTACTCAGGAGGCTAAGTCAGGAGGGTCACTATGAGTTTGAGGCCAGTCTGGGCTACATAGTGAGTTCAAAGCTGGCCTGAATTACATAGAGAGACCTTGTCTTAGTAACCAAACCAAACCAAACCAAACCAAACCAAACCAAACCAAACTCGAAAAAGAAATAAATTTTCTAAATGAAGCAAATGTGATAGCACACAGCTGAAGCAGGAGGACTGGCAGTTGGGGGCCAGTCTGGGCAACACAGGAAGATCCTACCTAAAACTAAAAAAAGTTAAATTGTCTTCCATTGCAGTGTAGCACTTTGCATTCTAAATGGCAGTGACTGAGAATTCTTGTTGCTCTGCATTCTCACCAGGGATAGGGATATACAATTTATTTTCTTTCAATTTTCAGTTCCCTGATGACAAATTGTCCTTCCTTAGGCTTATCTGCTTCTCTGGTTAGGTTTCTGCTCAGATCTTCTGGTCACTTTTGAAATTGGTTTGCTTGTTTTCTTATTGTTGAGAGTCACTGTGGTATTTTGAATGTAAGTCCTGTATCAGATATGAGTTTTACAAACTTACAGAAAATAAGTTTTATAAGTTGGTGCTTCTCGTTAGTTCTTTTAACAGCATACTTGAGAGAGAGTATGTGATTATATTAAAGTCCAAGTTTTCAATTTTTCTTTTCATGATTTATATTAATGATGCTGTGCTTAAAATATCATTACTAAACCCAAGGGCATGTAGATTTTCTGCTACATTTTCTTCAAGAACTTGTAAAGCTTTGAATTGTACATTTTGGTCTATGATTCATTTTGAATTAATTTTTGTGAAAGGTTTAAGTCTGTAGCTGGATTTATTTTCTGGCATGCAAATGTTCAATTGTTCCAGCACCTGTTCAAAAAGATTACCTTTTTCATGGAATTGTCTTTGCTCTTTTGGCAAAAATCAGTTGGCTACATGTGTGTGGGTCTATTTCTGCACTCTCTTTTCTACTCCACTGAACTGTGTGTATTTATTTTGCCAATACCACAGTCTTGATTATTGTAGCCATATAAAAGTCTTTAAACTTGATAGTGTGAGTCCTCTAGATTTGATCTTCTTATGGATTGTGTTGGCTGTGCTAGCATTTCTGCTTTTTCAAATAAACTTTAGAATTAATTTGTTGAGGCCTCTGCTTTTAATTTGCATTACATTGACTCTGCAGATCAAGCTGGGATATTTTGTAACTATTAGGTCTTATATCCCCCTTATTATGGAATATCTTTCTGTTCATTTAGATGTAATTTGATTGATTTCATCAGAGCTTTGTAGTTTTACACATACAGTTCTCATCACATATATTAGATTTACGTATATTTCCTGTTAAAGAATCTTAACATAATGATATTCAATTAAATTTACAACTCTAACAATTGCTTATCAGAGAAGTACACAGAATATGGCCCCCAAAGATGTAAAGAGGGGAAAAATGAGCCAGAGTCCAAAATAGACAATAGAAGTGTAAGCTTGAGAATCAGGGAAACATTTGATGGTGATGCTTCTGGGTTTGAAGATATTTAAGAGTTGAACCAAATAGTTGAAGTGGCAAAGACCCCAGAACTTTTAGAAGACATATTTGTGTTCTTTTAACTCAGTAAGTTTGGGGTAGTTTGTCACAATAGCAATAGAAACCAGTACACTGTTAAGTACAAAAGCATTGCCTTTTGTATATTAGCCATCTATTCTGTATTATTTGGTATAATGATGTAGTTGTTACAGGACAGTTTGTTGCTGTTGATGGTTCTTTGGATTTTCAAAGTAGACAATCATATCATCTGTGAATTTATTTCTAATAGTTATATAGGGCAGATAGACCAAGCATAAGACACTGGCATATTTGGTGTTTAGTGAGGGTCTACCTCTTCACAGAGAGCTGTCTTTGAACTCTCACTGCACAAGGTGGAAGGGGCAGGAGTGTCTCTTGGGTGTCTTTTATTGTAGACATTATTCTCTTAAATGAAGGCTTCACTTTCATGATAATAACTCACCCATTTCTTACTGACATTATGTTTGATGCAAAAATTTCAACATATGAATTTGGGGAAGATATAAATTTTCAGAACATTGCACAGTTGTGTTTTATTCCTCTCTATTACTCTATTAGTTACAAATTCTAGTACAGTGTTGAATAAGAGTATTAAGAAAGGTTATCATTGCTTTTTTTCTGAGCTTAGGGGAAAAGGTCCAATTTTTTACCCTTCAGTGAGATTTTAGCTGGAGGGTCTTGTGCATGCTATTTATAAAATTGGGGTGTTCCTCTCTTTTTTCAATTTGTTGAGAGTTTCTATGAGTCAGTGCTGGATTTTGTTAAGAGCTTTTCTGCACCATTGATATAATCCTATGACTTTAATTTGTTGGTGTGGTGAACTACATTGATAGATTTTAAAATTCAGAATCAACCTCTGATTCTTGAAATAATCCCATTTGGTCTTGGTGTGTATTTATTTTATGAAATGTTGGGTTGAATTTGTTAAGACCTTGGTGAGGATTTTTGCATCCATGTTCATGATAGATACGGTTTATTAGACTTCGTAGGTCTTCATCTAGTTTTAGTGTTAGACTCATACTAGCCTAGAGAGTTGGTAATCTTTTTATGCTTCTGTTTCTGGAAGAGTTTGGAAACTTGGCATTATTCTTCCTTAAATGCTAATATAATTCATTGTTGAAATGATTTGGGCTTGTGCTTCCATTTTGTAAAAGTCATTCTTTTTTTTCACAGACAGTGGTTTTTCACAAGATATTTATTTTTTCACAGTTCTGAAAGCTAGAAGTTGAGGTGAGGGGATCATTGTAGCTGGGTTCTTTGTAAGGGTCTCTTCTTGCAATGCCTTCTTACTCTGATGTCATATAGCAGACAGAAATGGAGAAAGAGATCTCTGGTTTCTCTTTTAAGTCAGTAATCCCTTCATGAAGGCTCTACCTACATGACCTCATTTATTCCTTCTTTCCTCCAAAACTTTCTTTTAAAATACTACACAACATTAAAATAGTGGTTTGGTACTGAATTTGGTGGAGTAGAGTGGGGGCAGTATAAACATGCACTCTGTAGTAATTATTGATTTATTTTCCCTAACAGATATAGGAATATTACCTATTTCTTTTTGAATAAGTTTTTTTCACTTTGTTTCTATTTTATTTGATGTTTACAAATACAAAAAGCCATCCTTCTTACAACTGTAACAAATGAGACCATGCAAAACAATTCAGTGGGTACAGCAATCACTTTTCCCCTTTGGTTTTGATGTTTCCTACAATGGTGTGATTTACAGAAAACTGGATGGACTGTGCTCTGCTTTTGCTGTGTCCATATGTATTTAGAAATATTGCACATTCTTGAATCAGCCCTTCAACATTAAGTCATTTTCTTCTTTCATATCATTAAATTATTCTATTCTTGAGTCATTCATGAAAAGTTTTCTTACTCTGCAAGATGCTTTGCCTCAAATTATTAAAGCTATTCCAGCTTCCTTTTTCATTAGGGTTAGCAAGGTACATCTTTCTTTTCCCCTTTATATTTATCCTGTCAGAATCTGCAGGTAAACCGGATTTCTTGTATGGAACTTACAATTGAATGGAAGTTACAGTTGAATCTTATTTAGTTCATTCTGATACTGTATTTTAATTGGTGTATATGGACAGTTTATATTTAATTATTGAAATACTTGGTGTGATGATTAATCTTGATTGTTGCTTGAGTGGACTGAGAAATGTCTAAAGAATTAGTAAAGCATGCTTCTGGGTGGGCCTTGGAGGGTGTTTCCAGAGATGACTGGCCTGGGGGACAACAAGGTGATGGAGACAGTGTTATCAGCCGGGCAGCACCATTCCGTGGTGTGTGCAGGGTTTGGATGGAACAGAAGCGGAAGAAAGTGAACCCTGCTCCTAAACGCTGTTACTGTCTGATTCCTGGCTGCCATGAGGTGAATTGCTTTACTCTACTGCATCCTTCTACCATGATGTTTTTGAATCACCACAAGCATAAAAACAATGGAGCCAACTAAATGTGGACAGAAACCTCTGAAGCCATGAGCCAAAATAAACTTCTTCGGATAAGTTGTTTATCTCACACATTTTGTTTTAGCAGTGAAAACCTGAGCAAGACACTTAGATTGACATCAGCTATGTTTGTAATTTTTAAAATTGTTACAGACTCCTTTTTCTGTTCTTTCTGGTGTTCATTAGGTATCATTTATTATTTCATTTTATTTTTCTTTTGCAAAAATTTTCATGGTTGCCATATAGTTTGCAATATACACTTAAAAGTAAACTAAGTTTATGTTCAAATAATAGTATTCCATTTCATATGCAATGTTAAGTATCTTAAAGTGGAGTATTGCCAATTTACTGTTCACATATTTTGAAGAATTGCTGTCATTTGTTTGCCACTAGGAGCTAAATCACCCTTATACTTCATTACTATTAATTTAGAAAACTAATTATCCATTTGTTCAACTACAAGTCTGAAAAGATAAAAGACTGCATTCATTTACTTGTTTACCATTGTTTTTCTTTCCTTTATATAAACAGAAGTGTCTGTACTAAGCATAATCTTTAAGCAAAGTATATTTGTTGGCAATGAATTTCTTCAATTTCTGCCTAAGGAAATATTTCTCTTTCAGTTTTGATAGACAATTTCTTTGAATATAGAATCCAGGTTAGCAATTTTTATTTAGCACTTAAAATTGTTTTGTCTTTAACAATTTATATAATTTATTGCTTGCATTATTTCTAGTGAGAAGTCCGCTGGTTATTATCATCCTATTTCTCTATCCACAAAATTGTTTCATTTTCTTTTGGCTCCCTTTCAAGATTCTTGGTTTGCCAAGAACAATCCAAATCTAAAACCAATAAGGCAAAAGAAATGATAGAGATCACAGTGGAAATTAATGAAATTGAGCCAAAAGAAAACAATGCAAAGGATCTATGAATTAAGGAGGTGATTTTCTGAAAGGATGGAAAGGCACTTGGGGATGGGAACAGGAGAGGGAGGAGAGAGAAGCACAAGTCCAAAGGATCAAGATGCAATAAGTATTGCAAACATAAACTAAGAAAAAGGCGGGATTATTTCTATGCATAACATAGCTAGAGTAATTTGTGTTGTTTGTCATTAAGACTAATAAACTCTTTAAACAAAACTTAAGAGACATTTAGAAAAAGAAATTTCTTTGTGTTTCTGCAGTCTGAATATACTATGCCTGGCAACAGGTTTTTTTTTTTTTCTTTCCTTTTTGAGGAAGGAAGATTTTTATTCTTAATTGTATCTCTGAGCTTCCTTGACCTATGATTTGTTTTTTGTCACTAACTTTGGAAATTTCTTGGCTATTATTACTTCAAATATTTCTTCTGCCCCATTTCTTCTTTCATTTTGTTCTAGAATTCTAATATGTTACATGCTTTGAAACTGTTCCACAGTTATGAACTGTGCTTTTCTGATTTTCGATATTCTGTCTTAACATTTATCTGGGAAATTCTGTTCCTTTGTGCTCACTGATTATTTCTTTACTTTGAGGTCACTGATGAGCCCACCAAAGACATTATTCATTTCTTTTGTTTTAAATTTCTTGCTCTGTCCCTAACTCAACACTATTGTTGAAGTATTGCTATTAGTTTGTGGTTCCAGTGACTTTTCTCCATGTATTCTTGGGTATATGTGGCAGTTTGCCTTTTGTGCTCTGATGGGTTCAAGAAAAGTCACTGATTTTTAATTTATATAGCTGGAACTAAAAATCTCTATCCAAAAAAGTTTTGACTAAACCGTACTGGAAAAAAATCAAGTCAAAATTATAAAATCTTTCTACCAGAACTCAGGTGTTAGTGATCTTCATCTTCTAAAAATATTTTTCTAACTGAAACTTAGCAATCACATTTATGATTTTTGCTGATAAGTTCCTATATTGATTATGCTCACCTCTAAAAAATTTATCCGGTAGATTCATTGCTTCATCTTTTTAATGCATTAGTAAAAAACAAATACCAAATTACATCATAATATGATTAAAGTTTTTACTATCCATATTCAGATATAGTTGATTTCATGTTTAATTTTGTGTATTTTTATTTTACAATAGAAAAATTGTTATAAAGAAGCATGGTAGACAGAATATTGGTCCCCAAAGATGTCCATGTCCTAGCTCTTGGTTCTTGTATGATTTTGTTAAAAGGACTTTGCAGATAGGATTAAAATTAAGGGCCTTCAGATGGACAGGTTATGCTAGGTGATCCAGAATGGTTCAGTGTACTCACACAAGTTTTTAAAGATGGAAGAAAAAGGCACAACATTTTGTCAAAGAGATGGGACATGTGAAGACCTGTACCTATTTTTGCTGGCACTGAAGCTGGAAGAAGGTGCACATTGCCTGAAGAATGTGGTGGAATAGACACTCAGTGATGGATAGCAGAAGATTGAAGACTTTGTTCTTACAACTTCAGAGAGCAAAAATCTGCTGAAGCTATATCTGCCTAGGAAAGAGATGATCTCCAGAAAGAGATCTGGCTTGTGTATCTTGATCTTAGTCTGGTGATTTCTGAACTTCTGTCCTACTGGACTGTAAAAACATCTTGGGTTAAGCCACTAGATTCAGGGTGATTTCTTACAGCAACAATAGGAAATAAATACACCCCAAATCCTCATACTTCAAAATAAGATCTGAATTGTACAGTAAATATCATGAAAGTGAGGGAGGAACAGACCAGGGAAGAAAGGAGGGACAACTGGGATGGGGTAAAGGAGAAGAGAAAGAAGGGAAGAAGGGAGGAGAAAGGGGGAAGGAGTAAGAAAGGAGGTGAAACATATTTATGTAGAGATATAGATGAGGTAGGTAATTATACTACTAATCTCTGTTGGTTCATCAAAGAGAGTGTTCTTTTGTTCATTGTTTGATCATCTTTTTATGCCTATGTCTTGTATTCTGAGCAACTACTTTGAAGATAATAATATGACTTATAGTAACCATTGTTAATCCTCTATTATTTTAATAGTTTTTTAAAAAGTAAAATACAATAGTATTAAGATAAACAGAAGTTTAGTGATCTTGCTGTACATTAATTCAACATTACAATCTCAATGTGCTCTGCAAGGTAAAATGTTGGAATGAAATAATGAATGATCATTAAGACAGTACAGATTTTGGTATTGAAACTGATGATTCCTCTATCTAATAGTCCCCTTATCCTTTCAAATTTGGATTATTTTCTAACTCCAAGTCCATAGCTGAGTATAATTCAGCTTTTTCTAAATGTTATGCTTCAAATTTAAACTCAGATGCCTAATTGAAGAATAGTTTTAAAGGGATTGATTGCCACAAGCAATGAATTGAACATAAGCATATCATTGAAGAATGCACATGGGTGGGAATATTGTGCCAGCAAAATCTAATGAGAATAATTATATACTAGAAACATAGTAGAATAATGATTTGTTCTTACCATGCTTCTCAAGGTGTAATAAATTACATGTTGTTATGATATCAATTCCCCTTGGTAAGAGTAGTTCTGAACATGTATGTTGAAGTTAAATCAGCATCACTGGGTTCTCTTTAGAGAATGCATTTTATTTTTGATGAAAGACATCAGTTTATATATCCAGGCTCAATAAACTATGAAACAATGAATGTGAGTGTCATACTAAGTCATGTCAGAATCAAAAAAGTCAAAGAAAAGACAAATAGAGCATCTCCAAAGCACCAAAAAAGAAATACCTTGCTTTGTGTTTATATGATATTTTATAATGTACAATTGTATGCTAATTTCCTTTTCTGTGTATTTTTTTGTGGAAAAAAAGTAAAACAAAATTTCTTAACAAAATAATAGGAGAATTACAATAGTTAACATATTACATGTTGTTATCTTTAAAGTAGTTCCTCAGGGCATAAGATATAGGCATAAAAATTTTTCCAGTTGACATTAGCATAAACCTTCCTTTTTTAATGATCTAAGAGACACTAATTTGATTTGAATTTTTTCACTTTTCCCCTTTTACCGATCCTAGTTCCATTTTCTTTTTCACCAATTTTTTCTCATTTCACAATATCCAGTGTACATTTTAGCCTTATTTACTCTTTTAATTTCTCACACAAGCAAGACACTATCATATTTACACATGTGAGTCTGGTTTATTTCACTCACGAGTACAATCTCAAATTACATTCATATTTACCTATACAGAGCAGAAAAAAATTTTAGCCAATTGTCCCTCAGACAAAAGATTTTTATTTAGAACATACAAAGAACATGCATGTGGAAAACAGAGTGTACAATGAGAGCACATAACAAGACCTTGAAAAGTCTTTTATATATTGCTAATTATATCATTGTGGAGCTGTGTCTCCTCTTTAACTATTATTTGAGGCCCTGAAGAATTTTATATTTTTCTCCTGTGATTGACCACACTGATTTATACATAATGCTTGCTCTAAATTAAATGATGCATTGTGTCTATTTTGGTTTCTCATCCTCCTCTTATTCTTCTAACTCCTTACTGTGCACAGGGAGAAGGAATTTCTTCTGTTTGTTCATTACTCTTATTTTGAGTTAGTGGAGAGTGGTGGTTAGAATATTGTTCAAAATTCAGATTATCTGCATTTAGACGTTGAGCACTTTCCTGGGTAACCTTTCATACTAGACAAGTTATGTAAACTACAAAGACCTGAATTTCCACATCTACAGAATGGGAATAATAATAGCACCCACTCCACAGTGTTCTTTAGGATGAAATTCAGTGATGTGTCAAGTTGTTGATATCTAATAAATCTTGCAGGAAAAACAGCATTATTACTTGGCAACAGAACAGAGGCCAGTCATTTCTTCAGGGTATAATTTATGGCCAAATACACATATTATTGCTAATAGATTTATCACTTTTGTTTTTGACTGCACATATCTTCCAGAGGCCTCTATGGCGAAGAGTGAGGCATCTATTAACTATGGCCAAATGGGAGGTATGGATGCATCTCAGATCTTTAATACCCAGGGCAATACCTAAATGGCATTCTATCTCCTGGTCACCTCAGAAGAAGTCTTTGGTTTTGAATATACAAAAGAGATGATAAAACAAGCAGTAGGTCTTCTAAATGATAGAATTTGGAATTATGGCTTTCTGACATTGAAGTTTGTGGGTTTTTTTTCCTATATAAGTAACAGGGGTCCCAATGGGGCAGAAATCCCATGTGCATATACAGAAGAGAGACTAATACAAGAGATGCCATGGTCTAGTCTTTTAAGGAAGGGTCAGGGAGAGACAAGGTAGGGGCATAGGTTGTAGGGTGCCATTTGTGGTCTAGAACAATAATGATAGAGAACAGAGATGATGTTTCTTGGGGCTGCTGGGTGCCTGGACATACCATCAGCATTGTTGATATGAAATAGTCTACAAGATGGTTAGCTGTTGGTGAAAGTATTATCAGTAACTGACTTTAAGTTATACTGTGCTGATGGTTCACATTTACTCTGTGGGGATGTTATGTATGTTTTCCTTTTTCTCTCAATGTTGGTACCACATTGTCTTAAATTCAAATATTTTATTAATGTTTTAAAATAGCATGATGTTTAGTAGTCATATGAAGGATATCCTTGTGTTACAGCCAAACACAGGAGTCTAATGATAAGGCAGATTTCTGCACCATGAGCTTCCTCACAAATGGTGCCAAAGGGCTGTCACCTGGCAGGTCCTGTTGCAACAGTCTCACCTTTGTAAATTCTTCCAGCTTGGACTCAGGGCTGCAGCATAGCCTGACTCGTGGTCACCTGAATTTAGGAAAGAACCCAATAGCCAAATATTCAGCAGTAGTAAATATTTTGTGAGGGGTAAACAAACTAATTCTGGAATATATTGTTGCATAGTTGAATATGTGATGGGAATTTATTTGAAATTCTTAACCTCTTTGAAAAGGTTTGGAAAATGAATTGAATGCTGGTTTGTCATTTTTCCTACATGATTTTTAAGAAACACAACAGCTTTAGAAATCCTTTTTGCAGTGATGTTTACTTCCTTTCTATTTGGGAAGCATTGCAAATCTCACAGTCTCACCCCCTCACCCATCCAAATGTAAAAAGAAAGAACAGGCACTTGTCTGCACCTGAAGCTTTGTTGAGGTTTTGGGGCACAATTCAGCATCTGCTAATGTTACAGGAGGATGTGCAGATAGATGCAAAAGGGCGTTTGTCAAATCAGGAGAGCACTATTCAACCAAGGCTCTCATTTCCAGCTCTCCACTGTAGAACGATTATGTGCAAGCACTGTTTAGCTCGTGTGGTGACCCAGCCAGAAGGAGAAGATTCTGGGAATAAACGGCTCCTAAGTAATGCAAGCACCTGCTGTCTGTTTAAATAATGCTCTGTAAATGTCTATAGGTAGCCTGAATAAACCCTAGGATTTTATTTTCTTCAGAGCTGCAAAAACCTCTCTTCCCTAACAAACTGTAGGACAGAAAACTTTAGGTTTTGCTTTTTAAAAGCTTGTTCTTCACCCCAATCCAACTACATCTACTTCTACAGTTTTTCATGATAATCTCTAGCTCTTTTAACTTTTGCTATGTGGTTATTTATCTTTCATTATTTAGTAGCCACAACTAAATGTGGACTCATATGTATTTATATACATTACATAGTGATACAATGTATATGAATCCATTATGTTTGGTTTATAAAAATCTTATTTTTCAATTTTTAGTTTAATTTTTTTATTTAAAGAGAAAAAAACATGTAAAGAGTAGAGATAATACAGAATTTCAAAAAAAAGATAAACAGTAAGAAATCACTAGTTGATAAATTGCATATTGTCCTCTTAGAAATAGTTGTTCAAGTTACAAAATTAAAGCATAGAAAATAGATATTCAAACAGTGATACTGTAAACAGCTACACATGCATGAGTCTCTACATGTATTTCTATCCTTTCTGTGTTAGAGGGAAAAACAAAACCTACCAAGACAAAACAAAACAAATTCCTATAAAAACATGAAAACAAAAAGTCATATAAAACCACAGTACAAGGTGATCTACAATGGTTACTGTGTTGTCTCTTATTATCTTCAATACAATTGTCTATATCATCAGGCTTAATTGAATATGTAAGTATAATTGAATATAGCAGTACATAACAATATTAGCAAAAATAAAACATTGTAGACAGTATAAAACTTCAAAGGCACATAATAATCAAACTAGAGAGGATATTCTAGTGAATCTTGTCATCTTAAGTGCAGTTGCCTATACTCTCAGACTTGATACTATCAATCATAACAGCTTTGAATAAAATCTATCAATACAAAACAGTGATCTAACAAACCAGATTCAATTATGATCAGTCATGATAAAACAGTGTAGGTTATACAGAGCTTTAGATTAAGTTAATAGGAAATTAAGGATGATTACCATACTATATCCTGCTATTTTTGGGATAACTGTCTGTTCCCTCAAATCTAGTACAGGTAGAATGACTGGAACAGAATATAATACATCTAAGCAGAGTGATGTGAGTAATGTGCATTTTAAATCCTGGTACACTATTGACAATAAAGTGTATCAAGGCCATCTATGTTAGAGATTCTAGCCATCCTTCTCTGCATCATTTCTGCTATGCTATTTTTCTGCCTTTGTTTGTCTACTTTTCTCCTTCATTCTACTGCCTGCCCCGCTCATTGAGGCCTTTCTGCCACTGTTCCTAAAATCCTGGTATTTTTTTTCTCTCTCTAGAATGTGCTTCAGTATTCTCTATAGGGTTGGATTAGTAGTCACAAATTCTCCCAGTTCCTCTTTGTCATGGAATCATCTTATTTCTCCATTAATTTCTAGTGACAGTTTTTCAGGGTACATCAATCTGGGCTGGAGGTTATTTTCTTTCAGGGCTTGGAATACTTTACTCCAAGCTCTTCTTGATCTGATGGTCTGTTGTCGAGAAGTCTGCCGTGATCCTGATGGGCTTACCTTTATAGGTAATCTGTTTCTTTTCTCTGATGGCTTTTTATATTGTTTTTATATTGAATTTCTGGTATCTTGATTATTATATGTCTAGGAGTAGCTCTGTTTTGGTTGTAGGTGGTTGGAGTTCTGTATGCTTCACATAACCGAATGTCATTTTCTTTTCCCATGCTTGGGAAGTTTTCCTTAATTATTTCCATGAATAGCCTTTGTAATTCCCCTGTTTGTATTCCTGCTTCTTTGTTCACATTTCTTATTCTTAAATTATAGATTCTTTTGTTGTCTTCTAGCCTTTGTATTGTTACTGCCTGTTTCCTTGTTATTTTTAAGAGATCTTTCCTTTCATGATCACACTTTGCAAACTTGTCTTCAAGTTTTGATAGTCTATCCTTAGTTTCTTTTAAGGCATTTTGCCAGCTTTCAATGGAGTTTTTATTTTCCTGGTAATCTCTTTGAATCTGCTTCATGTATTCTATATTTTCTTTATATTCTTTATCAAATATTTCTCTCCTTGTTCATGTTCCTCCTTTCTTTTGTCTGTGTCTTACTGAGAGATGCTTAGCATTTCTTTTATTAATCTACTTATACCTTGCTTTACCTGATTTAATATTTCAGTTTTGAGCTTGTCTACAGGGTTCTGAAGATATCTCTTAATGTCCATTGAAGCCATGTCTGATTTGCATGTTTGCTGTCCTCAGTCTCTTTTGTTTTTTCCTCTCCTGGATCAGTGTTCTCAGGGGTTTGGGTTGGGGGCTTTTTCTTGTTTTTCTCTCTTGTCATGGTTTTGGTTTCTTCCATACAGGTATATAGTGGAGGTCTCTACCCCTTTCCTTGTTGGTTATGGTTCTGAAGCATGCTGGTGAGGGCTTTCTGACCTCTCCTGTTTGCTCTTGTCATTGAGTTATAAGCAGGGACTGCATATGCTGGCCCCTCCCCACCAGGCCAGTCAAACTTCTGGGGCCTTTACCAGGTTAGTGTGTGCCAGGTGTAGGGAATCAATTTGGGATGGCTTATTGGGTCCTGGCCAGGGGCATGACCCAGTCTAAGCAAATCCCATGAATCTGCTCTGGCAAGGGAACAACCAACTGAAGTCACTGTTGCCCCTAGTTCAGGCTCCTCCTGCCAGATTCCAACATTCCACCCACTTGGTCGTGCCCTTCCCATGCGGGGGGGTCTTATTCCCAAAACTGACTGTGGATTAATGAAGATCCCCTCGCCGGCTTTCTTCTCCATTGGGCTCACCAACCCCTGACTTCAGTGTGGCTGTGTCTCCTGTGAGTGGCAACAGGAATGAATTTGGGTGGCTTTGCCAGCCAGTGTGAATTCAGGCTGGTGCAAATTCAGGCCAGCATGAACTTGGCGGGTTGCAGGAAAGCACCATGTCCAGTAATTTTAGTTGTTCCAATTGTAGCCCTGAGACTGCGTGTTTGACGAGCTTTCTTTACTCTAACCTCTTTCTGTGTCAAGAGGGTCCATCTCCCTCTGTCTGGATCTCTCCAGGATGTTTTACTCTGGCATGTGAACTATTTCTCCTGGGAGGCTTTGTATTTTGTTGCTCACTGATTAGCCATCTTTCGCTCCTCCAAAGATCTTATTTTTCAACATGAATAATCTTTGCGTGATTTTAGGCACAATTTCCTATTTACTACTGAAATAATCTGAAGAGAGGAAGGAGAGACAGAGAGAAAGAGAGAGAGAAAGAAACCTTTTTTAAAAAGTTCTCCACATTTGGGCTTGTATAGTATTCACATGTGTTTGCTCAATCTAAAAACATTTATTACACATTCTTATTTTGAGTGAAAATGCAAAATATTATCTTTAATTTTTGGGATGAGAGGACCAGAACACCATGCTTTATTTGATAATTAAAGATTTCTAATATCCTGGAAGTTTTGGAACATGTTTGCCAGGTGTGGGTGGTGGGTGGATGGAAATCTGCCTCCATCCTCTGCAGTTCTCAATCTCTCCTCTTGGCCTGCTGTGGACAATTATACAGTAGTTTTCCTTCTTGTCTTCTCCAACCTTCTCTGTTTTTTTGGATAGCTTCTCAATTTATTGTTATATATTGTCTTGGGCATTATTTTCACTTGCTTTCTTTTCCATTAGGTGATCAGTATTGAATATACCCATTTTTATGACCTTGGAATTCAACATTATGTCTCCTGCTCTGATATCCGTCTTGAGCTCCAGGTCTTCTTTTTCACATACTTGATGGAATTTCCACTACCTAGCCTAACACTGAGCTTGTGACTTCCCTATCTCATCCTTTGACATATTTTTGCAAGAGTTATTTGCTAACTCATGTAATCAACCTCCAGATGTCTTTGCTAGGCTTTTTAATGAGTTTTATGGACTTAAAAATGTTTGATTGAAAAAATGATTTAATGTTTGATTTTAAAAATGTTTGACTCAACAATCATTTGAAGAACATCTTATTTTAATTCTTTGTCTTCTGGGTAGGTTGGGTTTGAGGGGTTTCTTTTGTTTTTCAAGCTCTGCTTTGTGAAAGTATTTGTTTGAAGTTTTATGTAAAATTGTAAAGTACTTCCAAGTATAGATTTTCTAAATGCCTGAAAGACTATTGGAAGTCATTTAATAAAATTTCCCTTGACATAGATAAAGAGTACAATGCAGATAGGAGTGAATCGACTTTCTAAGCCTCTGGAAAGGATTTGTTTCATCTAAATATATTAAACATATGGTTGTTAATGAATTATATAGTCTATATTTCTCTAGGGACATTCATCACCATTTCTTCATTCATAATATTTCTAGTCTTCAGATCTACAAGAGTAGCCTCTTATGGGAAATATTCGCTGTATATTTGCAAAAGTCCATTTCTGCTAGACTTAGTTTTATCTGCTGCTAATATACTGATTTTATCCAAGAGCCTCAAGTGTGTGTCTTTTGGTCTTGTCACACTGTTTCCTGTGAATAGTCATTGTCTCAGACCTGTCCCTTGGTCAATCTCAAATCATTAACCTAGTCCTTTTTATACAATAAACAAATGATGACTAAAGATATCATAATGGGAAGTAGCAGCAAAATGAATTATTTTTTCTTTAAAAAATTTTTTTAAATGTATGTTCATGATGTGCAATGAATATATTCATTTTGGGATATTAGTACATATCCATATCACATCTTGATCTTTTTTACTTCCATCTTCTATATTACTTTAGATTTAGTGAATCACATATTGTGAAAATAATAAATAAATGCTGTACTAGTTTTAAAATGACTTTACTCTATGATGAAAAGGAAACCAAAAAGAATGTGGGAACTCTAAGTTCCAGAAATGAGGAAAATACACTTAGATATGGGCATAACTTTTGAAGATGTGAAATTTCTGTTGGTAAACCAACAAATTTTGATTCATTTCTCTAAACTAAATGAATATCTCTAAATAGATCTATACAATGGAAAGTAGTTACTGGCTAATGTGCTTATAGTTTCTCTAGTTATTTGAAATGGCTTGCAGTGATGGGTGAAGGCTAATATAATAATTTTTCCCAATATGGAAAAGTCGTAGTTCCTCTAGACTTCTGAAAAATGCCTTTTTATACTCCTTTCAGGAAGGTAAAATGATTGTTTTATAAAATCTATGTTTATAGGAAATGTTTTCCTTTATTAGGTCAAATAGCAATTTCTGGAGATTAACTTGGTGTTTTCACTTTTCTTAAAGAGTTATAAAGATTGCAGTGGCGGTGTTTCACTTGATTTGCATGCTTTTAGAAAAAATGTTTGCTAAATAGAGAATATAATCATGACTCTCATATAAATATGAAATGAATACTTGTCAAGCACTTAATGTAACTTACTAATTAGTGCAAGAATGAGAAATGTTAAAACTGGCAAAAAAGAGAATGAGAAGAACCAACTAATACATAAACTCATTAGAAGGCTGATTTAAATTTGCTTAATAGATGCAAAACAAGTTTCTTCAACAGTGTGAGAAGGAAGTAAAGTGGACCTCTGCTATGTAGCATTCATTTGCAGCATCTAACCAAGAGATATTTGTATTACAATCAATTTTCTGAAAGTTAATGTTTATTTCTCATGAATTATAAAATAGCTAAAGGCAATGAAAGGCATAAACTTCACTGAGTCTGATAACCCTGGGTGTGTTCTTAACAATGCTTTGTATTCCATTGAGACAGTTTGTAATCTTTGGTGTATTTAATAAGCTTTTGTACTTTTCTCCTAGAATGCCTTGTTTTGACTTTAATTCATTCAATGATTTGAAGGAATGAATATCTAATTTATGTTTAAGAGTGGTTGTTGTTAACTCTAACCTATCATCCCCTTTTCCCAAAGTGCAGTTTAGGCAACTTAGTTATAAATATGTCCAGTAGAAAAACATATCTCAGAATTGAAAATGATCTTGGAAAGTTTCTAAAAATAATCACAAATGATGCATTTGGTGAAGCTGCTGTCTAAATGGAATAAGTGTGGAACTGGTGCTGTGTGTTAGACATTTTAATTTTCATTTCAAGTAAAATTTCAAGTCTTTTTCCTAGTGAATTAGTTCCAATGTATTTTAGAGTAGGTCATACATATACTAAACTACAGTATGGTATTTATCCATTACGTACAGGTCTTGTCAAACATTAGCTATATTTAAGGTCACATTATCCAGACCTCTAAATAGTTCCATTATTATTTCATTAATAAATTAATTTATTCACTAGCTCATAAACTCCACATGGCACAACTCTATTTTGTCCAATGTTGTCTCTCTGTAAGTTTTAAACAGTATCTGTGCAATGAAAAAAATATATATCATTATATATAATATAATATAATATAATATAATATATATGTAATAGTTTAATGCACAGTTATCCAATTCAATTTTACAACTTTTAACATGTATTGCCTTGTTTTGTTTTACATACTGGGAATTAAAACCTGAGGACATCCAGCACTGACCTTACCTGTGGTTTTTTTTGAGACAGAGTCTTGATAAGATGCCAGGCTGTCATTAAACTGTTAAATTTGTGATCCTTCTGCCTGAGTAGCTGGGATTATAGGTGTGTGCCACAATGCTTGGCTGACACTGTGCTAGGTGCTGAAGATAAACATTATGGAAAGTTCACGTTTTATAAAAGTTCATGAGAGAATTTTAGGCAATAGGGCAAATTGACAGAAGATTGCCTTAAATGTCTTCCTAATTATATCTTATAGGCAGATGTCTATATAGGTCTTTTAAACATGTGTCTCATAATCCCTCTTGTGAGATCTTCCCACCCACTTGATGTCAGCAAAATAGGGACATTGAAGGTTGCTAAAATAAAGACTACTTGCCTCAATATTTGCTGTTCCTCAGTTTTGTCCAGCTACATTGTACTATAATTTCTGTGTTTGATCAGCTCCTGCTTCGTTGTTAACACAGCCTAGGAAGAATAACCTCTACTATCAGATGATGTGTGCCAGAATTAGGGCTAAGCCCTTGGTGACTGTTATCTTGTTTAATCCTTATAATCATCTGGTGGAAGGAGGCTGGAGCACTTGAGAAGTTAAAGAGTGTGTTTGCTAGTTCACGGGTAGCCGAATTAGGATAGGATTTGAGGTCTGCCTGAATGCAAAGACATGGCTTTTACCCTAAAATGTGTGCCTCGCTATCTAGATCTGACATATGAGGGCAGGGGTGAGTCTGTGTAGTGAGGTTATGGGTCTATGTGTCGCTGGGTGGCGGTGTACAAAAGGAACAGACAAATTTTCCTTATATTCATGGCATAATCCTGGAAAAACATGCATCATCCATTTTTGCTCCACTTTAGATTTCTCGCCATCCAGGCTTCTGTACAAAGAAAAATTGCATCGTGGTTCTGACAATTGAATCAATACTTCTATTAGCTGCAACATGCAATTTGAAGGTTCAGAAAGTGATTGGATTATGTTTTGTAGAATTATTATCCCCCACTGGTGGAGCATGTGCTGCGGGATAGAGAGACCAAAAAGTTTCTGAAATATGTCCGGACTCCAGACAGAGGTCATTTAGTCTTCCACACGGTGACATTTTGGCCCTTCTACCCACCCTCTGCACAACAAGTTCAGACCTAGGTGCTGCCTGGCTGTAAGTCACCCGTCAAACCTTTGTGTTTGCAGGACAGTCTGGCAATTTTTTCTTCTCTTCATCTTTCATAGTTTCCAATACCCTTAACATTTGATTTTTCCTCAGAATTTTTGCCTTCTAAGATGTCTAAATTTTTGCTCCCTTTGCTTTTGCTTCTCCTCTTGAACGCAGTGTGCTCCTCTGAAAGCATTTTCCTCCTTCTCATTAACCCAGCTCTACTGCACACATGTTCTTCCTTCTTAGTTTCACGGCATCATCTTCATAAATTACTGAACTGATCAGCCTTATTGCAGATTTCCTTTCGCACCTGCTTTTCAGAGTTTCTGGTTTCTTACCTTTATCCCCTATGAGTCTTACATCTCTTTTTTTCTAGTAATGACCTGGCAATAAAATAAGTTTTTAAATGTTACTTTCACCTAATTTAATTCTTTTCATCCAGGCACCAATATGCTCTGATCACAGCACCACTTTGAATTCTTTGGGTTGCCTCTTTCTAAGATGCTACTAATGTGAACGGAATGTTTAAAAAAAAAAAAAAAGCAAAGAAAGCTAGAATTAGTGTTATAATGGTTTATATTTTTTTAATTTAAAAAATGATCCCTAACAAGTTTTGTTGTTCTAAATTTTGAGAATTACCTAATCAGGTGAAAAATAATTACACAAAGTACAATAGCAATATAAGTATTTTCAAAGTTGAATTTTTATTTGATCTGTGGCCATTCTAATATGATATTCTATGTACATTCTTTTTACTTTTAAATATTTAAGAAAACACTTCAAAGTGGTATTATAGTAACTTCCATGTACTTATTGTTTCAACTCTTTTGACCTCATGATCAGTTGGCTGTATCCACTCATCTGCCTACTTTCTTCTCCGCCTCCTCCTGCAGCATTTGGAAACAATTCCAGATGTCCTATCATTTCACATAAATATTTCAGAATATACTAAAGAAAATGACTTCTTTGAGAAATGTGTAGTGACGCAACTATCCATAAAAATTTATTGAAAAAATTATTAAATAAGAGCTAATGTTCCTATTTCATTGTCTCATTTATTTTATGATTTGCTTGTTTCAATCAAAATCAGGCCCATATATTGGTTAGTTGCTATATCTCATGTCATTTTCCCCCTATACTTTAATTCCCACCAATTTACTTGTTGAAAAAACCAAAATATTTTTCTTATAGAGCTTCCCACAGTCTGGATTTTGTGTATCCTTTTTGTGTGGCAAATGTTGACATTTACATTTTTCTCTAAATTAGTAGTTTAATCTACAAACTTGACCAAATATGAGTTCAATTTTTTGGGAGAGGCAACTTCATAAACGGTATTGTGTATTTCCAACAGATGACAATATAATGTGTGTGTGAGTTATTTCTCTTTTTACCATGTAGCAATCTTTGCTTTCACATTCTCTAGATCCACAAAGTGACTGAATAAAGATCATTTACAGAACGGTTTCAAATCTGCAGCCATGGTATGTCTTGCTTGAGGTAAACACTGAAATTAAGACTTTTCAAAGATGATAACTATTATCTCCTCCAAATAAATATCATTTTATTTGGCCAAGTATTCAAGGACATAGATGATTTGCAATTGTGATATTGTACAATAAAATCTTGGAATACTTGTGTTTGAAGTTACAGGGTGAGGGTATAAATGCATGTTTTAGAAAGCTGACCATCAAGGTGGCATTCTACAGGTAAGATTAAAAAATAGAACTATAAAAATGAGAATATAACTATAAGAATAAAGAATATGACAACTAAGATTAAAAAATATACAATTTGTATAAGTTGGTTTTATAGCTTTTTTTTTGCCAGGGTTATAAGGAGTGTTCTAGATACAAACAAAGTTGTTAACAATAATTATCATTGATAACAGAATCAGGAGGGGTAAGGAAATTTGTATTTAAATTTTATATATTTGTGTAGCCTTCAAATTTTTTCCATGGCTGTGTAGATAGTGGGATAATGTTTACTTTGAATTTTCTTCTTTAGATTTTTATAATAAAAAGTTAGTAAATGCTAATATCTATAACTGAATAATTTAATATAAATTAATTTGAATTAAATTAAATTAAGAAACTATTCAAAATACCCTCCTGGATAGGTATGCTTCTCATTCTCAATAGTAAGCATCCTACATATGTATCTACCTGATGGTGTAAAAAAACCAAAGCTGAGGGCCAGGAGTACAGCTCAGAGGCACAGCATCTGCCTAGCAAGCTCAAGGTCCTGAGTTCAAATCCTGGTACCTAACAAACAAAATCCCCCAAAAACCAAAAAACCAAAACAAAACAAAAACCAAACTAACAAAACAAGAAAAACCACCAAACCTGAGACATAACACTTTTCTTTATCAGCATGCATATTGCACATTTCTTAGGCACTGGGGACGACAAGAGAAAAGAGCACATTCCATTTGAAGATTTCCCCAAAGGGCCTCCTTCAACAGAGTAGAAGAAAGGATCTCACACCGGGTTTCTGTTCACGAACCAGAGGACAAATCTACCAGGTTCTAAAGCCGAAGACCTCGCCTGGCTTTCTGAAGTCCGTGCAGGCGCCTGGCACCCTTACCTAACCCAAGGGCATCTCGTTCCCTGCCGCTTCTCTCCATACGGGTCTCAGCACTGCTCCTGGGAACGCTGCTGTTTCCATCTTGCCTTATCTGAAATCAACTCTCCCAAGGCATGACTCTCCCTGTTGTCCTCCTTAAGGGAGAGAACAACTCTGCTGCTTTGACTGAATTCTTTTTCAGAGTCCTGAGGATCTTCTGAAGTCTAAATTTATGGGAAGTGATTTTCTTTTCTCCTGAGAAATATAGATTGATAATCATCCTGGTAACCACAGTCTTTAATCAGCTTCACCAATATTTATACATACCTTTCCCTGAAAGACAAATCTTAAAGCACAAATGGAATATGTGTTCTAAAAATGTCTATCAGAATTGTTTGACTTCAAATTATTTTGGTTACTAATTTAATGGGGGAAGAAGTTGTAATGTCCTTTAGCACATGCAGGAATTTATGAAAGAGAGGAGTTAGAACAGTTGTTTAAGCTGGTGGATCCATCGTTAGTGCTTCTTTCTATAGGTTGAGACAGTGAGAAAGAGGCCCAGATCTGCTCAGACGGTGGGAAACAAAAGGAAGAAAGTCCGGCATACAGAGTGCTAAAAACTCAATGCGATAAAATGATGAAACGTGCGTTACTTGTTTACGTACTTAGCTTCCAATAACATAAATTCAGCCTAGGGACCTACATAGGTAGGCATTTGTTCTCATAAAGCAAAAGATCCAGAGGAGGGGTTTCTCTGGCATTCCATTTTTTCAAGTTATCATCAGAGACTAGTAATTTTCTTTGTTCTGCTATCTTAACGTGTGGATCATTTTAAAAAACTACTTGTTTCATCTTCAATGGAAGATGCGCCATATGTTAGGTCCACCTTGACGAAAGAAAGAGAAAGAACATCAGCCCTATTCGCCCCCTTTTGTCACAACAGCAACAATGCACCAGTTCCTGAAGGGAAATTTCACACACGCCTCAAAGGTCCAGCTGCAGTCAGAGGACACCACCTCCATTTTATGACCTGGTTCCTATTTAATTCTGGACACATTCATTCCATATGTACTTTACAATTCACTTTTGGGTCTCCCCTCATTCTAGAATTTTTTTTTGTTGTTGTTGTATATATGGTGTACACCCTTGTTTTCTCCTTTGTTTTCTGCATGGTAGTTTGTCTCTTTTTAAAGCTCCCAAATCTCCATTCTTCTCTTAACTATTTCTCAGTCTTCATTCTGTGTGCTTTCTTTTGGGTCATCGCCTCCTTCACATGGCCATGATGACTCTCCACTTACTGATGAACACACAATCTAAATGGTTAGTTCAGAGCCCATCTTTGAACTCTAGGTCCCTATAAAACTTCACGCTGAGTCTCCCATGTTGGAAATGTATCGCATACCTCAAGCACACGTGTTCCTCATGCACTTACTCCCTCTTACAATGTGGCCTTCCCATGGGCAGTGCTCTGGGGGAGCTTTTCCACTTGTTTCCTACCTTACCATTGGCATCTTGGGGTTCAAGGCATGAAGCTGGCAGTTATCTCTTATTCACTTCTTGCCTTTGTATAAATATATTCCAGCCCTGTTGATATTTCCTTTTAAATATTTCCACTCTCTCTCCAAGGTGCTTATCTTTTTTCCTGTTCTCCGCTTCCTCTCATTATTATCTATTTACAAGTGACCGCTATTTTAAAACATGCACTACACTGCTTCGGTCTTCTTTCCCATCCACATGTATCTCCTACAAACAGAAAAGCTATTTGAATAGTTATATTATCGTATAGCTATTTTGATCACTTTCAATAGTGTCCCATTTCCTTTAAAGTGAACTCATAATCACAATAATTCATTTACAATCTTCATGCGCTTTCCTCCAGCTTCACTTCCTAGTGTTCCTCTCTTTGGCAACCTTCAAGGCTCAATGCTTTATTTGGAAAATTCTTCCATTATCCTTTCTTCCATGCAGTCTCTTTTTGTGCGTCCCAACAGTTGATTTCTGCTTATCTTTATTTTTTTGGACATCATTTCCTCTGAAAAACCTCTCTTGGCCACGTCCTGGCACCATCTTATTCTTGCGTGGATATCACTTATTTCCCCATATCCTTTCATTTTTTAAAATTTTCATTACCTTGTAATTGCAGGTTCTTTTTTAACTTTGTTCATTGTTACTTTTCATACTTCATAAAAGTGACTGAAACATAGCTGAATAACACGCAGTGGGGTTTGATAGTTATAGAATCATACAAATTTGCTTTGGAATTCCTTCTCTGCTCTTGGTTTTATAATATCAGACGCATTTACTTATACATTTAAAATGTATGCAATGTGTGTCTTATTCTGTAACAGCCTCATAGAATGAATATGCTAAAATGGATTGTGAATGAGTGAGTCAATGCTCGCATCAAAGGAAAGCGCGGTGCTGAAAGGGAGAAGGGTAGGGGATAACTCTGTGGGGAGGGGATGGCTGTTGAGTTCCGAGAGAAGGTGCTGTCTAAGCCAGGATGTGATAGAAGAGAAGAGATAGTTGTGTGAAGCACTGAGGAGGACCATCCCAGGAGGAAGGTACTGTAGCTCAGCTCCTCAGATCTGGCTGCTTCTGCTACCTCATTTGTTATTAGGACAGTGACAGGGACTACCACATGGGATAGTTTGAATCATACCAACCATGTGAAGCTTGTCTCACTGGCTCCCAGTAAGCACTAAACAAATGTTAGTAGCACTCAGAATGAAGTAGATCAAGTTGGACTTTCTTGAAGAGGGTCTTTATTTTGGGATGTTTTACTGTACACATGGGTCCAAATTTATCTTACTTATGTCCAATAAATTTAAACAAATTATTAAGTACCTGCTATGTACATGGCAGTATGCTACTTGCTATATGCAAGTTTAAAAAATACTAAGGAACTAAACTCTGAGTTTTATATTCTGCTTTTCACTTCTGTGATTTATTACTGCTGGGTCTCACTATCCATTCTAGAAAATGTTTCCCCCAACACACACACACACACACACACACACACACACACACACACACACGCACACACATGCACACACACACACACGTGTGTGCACACGTGCATGCTTTTCTATGTATTTTCCCTCTGTATGACTGCCTGGAAATTGTGTACGTGGCTTTTCTTGGGTGATGACCTTATAAATCATTTGAATCACAGTTGGTATTTCTGAAAGTTTGAAATGCTCACGGCAAGGAAGCCTTCACATTTCTGCAAGAAAGGCTGTCACAAATACTGAACTTTATTGAAAAGGGAGCCAGATGCTAATGGAAAATATAAATGTTACCCAAGAAAAGTTTTGTATTTGTATACTAAGAATATTTTCATACCTAATGGCTACATGTGGTTACATTTCTTTTCTTCATATAGATGTCCACTTCCAAGGAAATGACTGAAATGTTAGAAATGTAAAATTAATTAACAGCTTGTATAGTTCATTTGGCTCCTGCAGATTCAGTAATGGCTTTATTTATATATAACTGTGCCTATTGCTTATTTTTGACAAGTTTGGACAAAATATCCACTCTGTACAATTTCTGGGTTCCTGATGTTGCTGAGAATAGCTGCAAGGATAAGAGGTAATGAAGGGAGCCAGAAACACTGTGAAATATTATTGGGAAGGATTATGCTTTTATTTGTACTAGTTATGTGTCAATCTTGGTTTTTATTAACAATGAGAGGATATTTTTAGGTTAATGAATTTTTTATGAAAACAAAGTAAAAAGAATGACTGATTTTAATTACTTTTTAAAAGGAAATAATTGCATCTTTAAAAAAGGCTTTGTAGCTTGATTGCTAAAGACAATATCCTTCAATAGTGAAAGATGGATCTAAACAGGACATCAGAGAAAAGAGCCATTAAGTTTTCTTTCATTCCATTACACAGTGTGTTCTTTTGTTTTTATTTTGCTTATTTTCTTTTCTTTAGACAAAGCAATGCCTAAACATCCCAAACACTAAGAATCTTGCTTTTTAGTTCAAGTTTTGCCTGATACGACATGTTCATTATTTGGATGGAATAAAAGAGAAGAATACTTTTATTATGTATTGGTAAGGCATATTTAAAAATAAATTTCAGCAAGTTTATAGCTTACTCTATATCAAGATCTATTTCTTTGATATGAGAGTGCCCTTTTATGTATGTGTCTGTTTGTATATATATATATATATATATATATATATTAATATGTATATATTTGTGAGCTTAAATTTAAATATGTACATTCATGTGATTTATGTGTATGTGTAAACCTCAAGAAGTCTTCCGGGTTGTTTGTAGGCTATTTAAATTAATTATTAAGTGATGCTATTGCATTTCCAAAGTCATAGATTGTAAGTATTTGGGGAATAGTTGGTTCATATGTATCAGAATTCAAAGTTATGAAATTTGAGATTAATTAATGAGGGTAATTGTCTTTGGAAATACAATGTGTTGGTAAATCTATTGATAGATCCTAAGGGAATTATTAGAGCCTAAGAGGAAACTAGTGATTTTAAATTAATTTCACTGACCACCAATCAATTTCCAGTATGGTGCTGAGTTCCATAGTAGCAGACTCTAGTCACTCCGGTTTTTAGCTGCCTGTCACACTGACATCTCCCTTCCTTCTCTTGGTGTCCGTGCTCTATGCTCATACTGCTCCACTTCTTGCCTTTTAGTTCTAGGTAGGCACAGTATGATGCTCGTGAAGCCATGGTTCTAAACTGAGATAGTCATGGTGCCTGATATGGTGCTCAATTCACAGAGAAGCCTATGACTTCTTGGAGGAACCGTCTGTGAGTGTGTGAGAAGATTTACTTTCCTTTGCAGTTATTAGCCAAAGAACATACACCCAAGACATATCTGTTAGTGAACTAGCAGTTTCCCTTTTTGCTTAAATCAGAATCACATTCCTATCTCTTGTAGCTGAGTTTTGATAAATTAAGTGGTAGATCCAGAAATGTATAGGATAAAGTTCTAGCTTTTAATTACTTTTGTCAGATTAAACAGCCTTATAAAACAATAGTACCAGCATAATATGTAAATACTATTTGTGGTTTATACACAGTGGAGTGTGAACAGAAAGGAGAAAGAAACTTGTCTCAAGAGTGTTGGCAAGGGCTCCAAAGAGTGGTATTTGAACTGGGTGTTAAATAGTTTGGGAGGTCACCAAGGTAATATGAGACAGGAAGGACTACTAAGACCAAAGCTGAGAGATCAGTATATTCAGAAATTGTATGTATCGTGGACTGCGAGGAAAAGTGGGTGGCAGATAGAGAAACAGAGGACTGGTTGGGTTTGGTACAATTTGAAAGGCATGGTCCTGCAGAAAAATCGATTTAGTCTCAAATTTAATAATTATACCAGATTAATTTTTGAAAGGTCTGACATAATGAGGATTTTTCAAAATCTGACGTGTGAGTATTCCATTTTCCCCATTTCCTTGTGTAGACCAGCTCAGATCCCAGACTCCTTGTAATAGAGTAAATGGAACAGTAAACTTGTAAAGGAAAAAAAAGAATAAATCATACATGTTAGAGAGATGGTTAGAGAAGCACACACTACCTGGAAAAATGTAAGGATGTCAAGAAAAAACATAGAGGAAAATCAGCAAACGTTACTGTTTGTGAGAAGCTAACACAAGAGCTTAGAACTAGAGACCAGATGCTGAGTAGCTATAACATTGTGTGAGAAAGGAAAACATTTATGAAATTATATTTAAAATCATTTAAAAAGTCATGACTATATATTTTGAATGCAGTTTCCCTTTGTTGCCTTGTTCTGAGTTATTAGTCAACTTTGTCAATGATTTTCTTTCACTACAGTATTCTGAATATATGTTTCTCTTGGATGAGTACCTGATAAAACCTTATAATTTTTACCAGTTTATGTAAAATAAAACTTCTCTATGTCATGTCAGTTTGGAGAACATTGATTGTTCATTTCAGATTGTTAGTGAGACAAATATATAGAAAGGCGTGATATTTCATCTTTATGTTGACTTGGGTTAGCTGTATTATGCAGATATTTGACCAAATATAGTTAAGAGGGTACAATGAAGGTACTTTTTAGTACTTAGATGACTTTAACATTTAAATCAGTAGATGTTGAGTAAAGCAGATTACTTTCATCAACTCTTCTTAGGAGTATATTAGTCATAACTTTAGAATGGAATAGATTATTAGAAATGTCCAGGGTTCAAATTCTGGGATGTTTCACAAGCCACTTAGTGAAATGTAGTAAGTGCCCAGATAGATGTACGGTATAGAGAGTTAACTCTCACTGATGATCTTGCAGGGAAAGTTTTGGCATCTCCATGTGGGTGACTGTGAGCTACAAGGATAAGATCATATATAAACAACAATGACTACATTTTGTTTTTGTGGCCTGACACTTACAAAGTGCTCTCTATTTTCATATTTTCTTCAAAGTCTGTGCCCTAGTTCAGTCCGTTTTGATTTTCTACTGTGATGGCAAGAAAGATTAATGTGCATATTCTAAGGGAAATTTCTTCAAGAACATGGTAATGCTTTTTCCATAGATCTCAAGTATTGGTCCAAGTGTCTTCCAAAGATGGCGCCTCTTCTGATCTGAGAGTAGATCTACAGGCTCAGAAACAAATTAGAGAAGAGGAAGGTGTTTTAAAAGGTTCAAAATGAGAATAAATACCAGGTGAAATAAAGTAATTAAATATCTTCTCTCTAAAAGTTGAAGTCTTCAGTATTGTTTGGTTTAAGTGTCATTCTTTTCAATTTTGATCACTATCAATGTTTGTCTCAAATTTAGAATTCATTGGTGGCACTAGAAAAGTGGTAGGGGGAAAAGTTTTAATTTTTTCCAAATTCAAGATGGATTTGAGGTATCTGGAAAATTCAGTATTAATCATATGTTCTCCTAAAAATTCTAGTTTTGTATAATATCATTTTGCAATATTAAAGTCTCTTAATCCACAAAAATGTTTCTGCATTGTCTTGTACTAAAATTCACCTTAGAAACATCATACTGGCAATATAGAATTGTATCAGAAAGAATGTCGTCAATTTAGTCTCAGAAAACAGTTGTGAGCATATATTCTGAATTTACAGGGAAACAAATTTTTTACAGTAAGTGTCACTCCTTTGAGAAATTCAGATCAATAGGCTAACATCATTAAGTATGTTTAAGATATTTTCCTTCCTTCTTTCCTTCCTTCCTTCCTTCCTTCCTTCCTTCCTTCCTTCCTTCCTTCCCTCCTTCCTTCTTTTTCTTTTTTGTGGTGCAGAGAATCAAGCTAAGGGCCTTGTGCATGCACAGCAAGAATTCCACCACTGGGCCACATCCCCAGCCCCTAAAATATTTTCTAGGTTGCTTAAAATGATTTAAAACACAAATATAGTTGGACATGGTGGCACAGGCTTGTAATCCCACTATGCAGCAGTAGACTGAAGCAGGAGGACTGATTGAACCCATGAGTTCAAGACAAAATGGGGAACACATAGACCTTTCACTTCAAAATATTAACACTGAAAACAAAACAAATGCAAGCACAACACCCCATCCAAATATAAAACAATGAGGGGAAACAGGCAGGAAATACAGCTATGCTTCTAGAAGTTCACCTTGTTCATCCTTACATCTTCTCGTGCACCTGGTTTGAATTTGTAGTGTGTGCTCAAGTAATTATAGAATTAAGATGTTTAAATGAAACATTTTGGAATATTATGATAGTGCAGGTGAGTTTGAAAGGAGGAATATTTTCTGTATAGAACTCCACAAACAAAATTTTATACTATACTTTTTAATAAACTAAAATACTATTTTCTGTGCTTTTAATGATATCAGCAATTGATGCATATTTGCTATGTCCTTGTATAAACACTTTGGTCACTGTCCCCAGCTGGGAATGACTGCTTCATATAGTAAAGTTCCTGGAGCAATGCTGACCCTTTTTGACTTGCTTGGGAGACAGAAATAGCAAATTTCTCTGGTAGGATTATTAGAGAAGAATACTAGAGGACCAGTGCAATAGATTTTCTTTTGAAATTAAAAATAGACTCAAAATTGGAGAAATGTTTTGGGTGTTGCTGACTCAAATATTAAACTCTAAAGCAAAAATGGCTCAAATCAAGTAATAGGTTAAAACCTTTCTTTCTGCAGTCAATGTACATGCAATAAATGCTACAATATAATTATGTAATAAATGTCACTAACATAAAATTTAAATATGGCATTCTAATTAGTTTTAGTAATAAGTCTCATTTTTAGGTCAGACTATGTAAAAGGAAAGGTGCTAGTCTCCTACAGCTACCAAAGTTTATTTACAAGAACAGTACTGTCCTGAACAAAAAGAATATGAAGGAAATTTTATTATCCACATTTTTGAAATAGTAACTGAGGCATAGTTAAACCAAGTGACTTGCCCAGAGTGACAGAGTAAGTTTGTGGCATGAAAATTCTGATCTAGTTCTGTGATACCATTGCATTTTTGATGTGATGAAAACAGATAAATAAAACAACAAAAAAATCTACATACAGCATGATGAATGCATTTTTGCTTATGAAGTAAAAAGAGAGATAGATATTAAATTTTTAGTAAAGTTAAGTTTACTGGCTGTGCCAGTACATAAGAAAATAAAAAGTACAAACTACCCAAACCTAACTTTTTGATATTGGACATATAGTTGGTGAACACTGTTCAGTGAACCTATGCAACACAAAAAATCAACATCCTTATTTTTAGAAATCTGAAACAATAATTATTGTTACTAACAACATGTTGTTAAGGTATGTTTTCCCATTTTTTACATTACTCCATTATTTTTGAAAGGAGTGTTTTCCAGAAATATGACAGTCTATTTTTAATAACCCATATTTGTCTTTGGAATAGTATCACATAGTGTATGTTGCTACTGAATTTGAAATATTTTCTGACATGCACTTTGGGCTAGGTGTGTTTGGCTTTCACAGCTTTCTACAGCTGGGCTACACAACAATGCTGTGGATGAGTGTTATATATAAACTTCCTTTCATCTGGATCTATTTTAGTTCCACAGCAAATAGAAACCCCATTATAGCAGGAAATATACCGATGGGTAAACGCTTACAGAGCTTACAGACCACTGACTTCTTCACTGTGATACACTGAAATGTTTAATACGCAATATTTGTTAGGGACAAGACATTGTGATCGGCACTTGGGATACACTAATGCACAAAATAGCGTATTTATTACTAATAAGATATATCTTGAACATTGCAGACTCTTAGTTAATATATCCCTAGACCAGTGGTCAGCAAAACTTTTCTTTCAAACACCAGAGAGAAAACATTTTAGGCTCTATTGGTCACAAAATTTCTGTTGAAACCACTTAAGTCAGCCATTGTCGTGTGCAACCCATCATAGACATTAAGTTAATGTGGCTACATTCCAATAAAACTTTATTTAAAAATGGGCAATAAGCCTAAAATATATAGGATCTAGTCTAGGTCTTTGACTTGATAATTTGGAAACAGCAGTCACCAAAAGTTATATAAGAAATGACTTTAGGAAGTAATTCTGTAAACTCAATTTTATAGGTGAATTAAATGAAATCCTGAAGAATTGAGTGATTAGCTTAAGATACCATGTGTATTACTTGCACAATCTGTGATAGAAATTTTAAGTTTAGTCTCCTAATATACTTCCTTTCTTTGCTTTACTATATAAGAGAGTCACAGGACTTAATCTAACATTGTGCTTTGTGTAAGGGAATAATTTTCTTTACTTTGGAGATCCAGATACTAGTAGTTTTAAAATCTTCCCCATGCATTGTCTATTCTATTACCACCATGACAATCACCACACCACTATTACAACCACTACCACTACCAAAGTTATCCATATCATTAACACCACCAAAAACTATCACAATATGAGAAACCACCAAAGATCACTATGGACACATCCACAGTCACAAAATCAGAGTTTACTAGCTTAGCTTTGTACAGCAATCTGGGAGTTCACTCAAGTGTAATCCTGAAAGCATCTCACTCAGAGATTGTTGGGAGGAGCTTCTTACAATATTGGATACATACATATAATTGTAAGCAGGGATTTCAAAGTGGAAACTCATTCTGGACCCAGTGTTTTCAAGAAACATGGGCAACTTAATGACTAGATTTTCTAAGTAGGAGACTTACTGGCAGGGTGAGAACTGTATTGTAAAGAAGCAGAAATCACTTAAGCTAGACAATTTTGTGGTTGTGGTGGCCTGGTAATTACTTTGTTTTACTTGTATTTCCCCATTGTTTCAAGAGCAACACATCTATGTTATTGAAAAATTCATATAGATTAAAAGAGAAAATTGTTATCTACCTAGAGATAATTAAAAATGTAGTATATAGTACTTTTCTGTGTATATGTATTTGCATACATTTGTACAAAAATAAGGTTACATTGTACATTAAATGAATTTTTCACTTTTTCAGAAAAAGCATCATTTTTAATGATCTCAAAGAGATTTGTGGTATGGCTTTGACTTTCTTTTCTTTAACCATTTACTTATACATTTAGAAAATGGTTTCTAGATTTTTTTTTTACCATTATCAAAAGCATACATAAACTATGCTTCTGTAATGGTTGATACATTTTGTCAACTTGAGAAGTTTACAAGTTTAAGCAACTCAGCAGGAGGATGGGGTCCTCACTCTGTAGATATCCTCATCTTGTGCAAGCAGAGGTCACTAAAAGGGTATGAGTGCTACATCCACCCTAGGGCCGGGACCCCACATACAATATAAGAGAAGAAAAGAGGCTTGCTCTCTCCCTTTTTGTTCTTGTTGCTTTTGCTATCTTCTGTCACTTTGAACTGTTGCCTCTGTGCCATGCTGAATATGGATTGAAACCTCCACAAACTGTGAGCTAAATAAACCTTTCCTCCTTTAATTTTGAGGGTCTGGTATTTTGTTTCAGCAACAAGAGAAAACTAACCAAGACAGCACCCCAACTACTTTTGCTGGTACTAATTCATAGAGATGAAAATATTACAGCGCAACCTATGCACATTGTTAAGCCTTTAAAAAATCTTGGTAAATTGCCATCAGAATATATTGTAAAATTTTACTCATCTGCAATATATAAAAATGTTCCTTTTTCCTCCCTATGATAAAATACTCATTTTATCTAAAACTGATTCTAGCATAATGTCCAAGCTTAATTCTACACTTTGTACAAAGAATTTATTCTCATTTCCCATCAGTTCAATGACTCTTATAGAATATGTAATTGGGGTCAGTCATTATGCTAGGTACTGATACACAACAAAGAATAGTGGGTCATTTTCCACAGTCAGTGTCTTGTACTTGTCAAGTTACATGGTCATCTATTGCTTTTATTAAAAAAAAAAAAGGTAGGAGGGTATGTAAATCTTCTGAGATGAACTTTTATTGGAAGAAGATTCCATTTATGTTTTTGTATGGATCACAATCCACTCATTACAAATAAGTTATCATCCTGCATGTTTGATAAAAGGATTAAAACCTTCCACAAATACCTAAAGCCTAAACTTTATTTATTTATTTTTTTTAATTGAGACAGGTCGCAAGGGCTCTGTACTTAGCCTGGCTTAGAACTCCCAGTGTAGCCCAGGGTGGCCTTGAATCCATCATCCTCTTGTTTCAGAAGGAATTATAATTCTTGCTAGCACTAGAAGGTGCCACCATTCCTAGCTTAAAACATATATTTTAACTCCAGGTGATGTCTGATATTTTATCTAACCCAACCTTGTAAAAAATATTTATTGGACTACTAAGAAAATCATAATAATCACCACATGATATGTAGCTCACAGGAAAACTCGAAACTATTATTCTGGACCAAAAAAAATTGTGGATGTAAATCCAATATCCTTTTTTGCTGTACTACTTAATTAACAACATTGTCAAGTTGCTACCAAAAGAAATCACAACTCAAGTATTAATATATGAGGTGACAGTAGGTATTTTTTAAAAACCAACTCATGTTTTAAAGTAATATCAAAATTGCAGTAGACAATAGCAAGGCAAAATAATTTTTTAAAAATTTATTTTCTGTTTTACTCTGAGATTGGGAGTGATTTTCTTATTAGTGGGATATTTTCTTCCGACTAAACCTGGGTAACATTGAGAAATATACACTGACTTGAAAATCAATCAAATGTGTGCACTTTTCATTTCACTGTGATAACACTTTTTCCAAGTCAGTACATGTCAATAAACACTGTTAGACTTTTGTACTAACAGCTGTAGCTATTTTTAAACTAAAATAATCTCATAAAAGTTTATACTTCAGAAAGATAATTCCACTTGATATTCATCTATATTCACAAGTGAAATATGTCTACTAATATCAGACTTAGATTATTTTCTTAACACTTTCTTTTGCTTTTTGAATTATAGTTGATTTTTTCACATGAAACTTAAGCTATAATGATCTTTTTTAAAAATGAATCATGATAATGACTATAATTTGTATTTTTTATAGGCAGTTCAATTTTCAAAGTACTTTGAATCATTCAAAAAATTTGGATTAAAAAATAAAATATATACATACTCAATACATGAGATGCTATTTCTTTAACGTACTTTCATTATGTCCACAATGATGTCAAGTAATTTTCTATATTATATATACATCAATAAACATAAATGGCTTTTACTATAGCTAGACTGTCATAATCATATATAAAATGTAAACCTTAGTCTCCCATAATTATGGTTTTTAAATTGCTACATTATAAAGTGACAGTTAAAATGATCATGTTCACCTTACATCTTAAATATGTTGATAAGTTAATTGAGTCAACTTTGTTGTTTTTGTGTAACTTTTCACGTTTGTTGTGCACAGAGTGGCACAGGTTCAAAGATCTTGACGAGACTCATTACTGATACAGTTTTGAATGGCAGTTTAATTTTGATATTTGTATTTTGTAAATGAATTTAGTTTGAGGCAACTTAAGTACTTTGCTTTTCTTTTAGTATTCATTTTACCTTTAAAAATGTTTCTTGAATGACAAATTTGCAGAAGACACTGTGGGAGGGGGAGACTGGTACTTCAGGTTCTTTTCAGAAAAGATCCAAATTTTGGTAAAATCACTTTCTCCGCAGATACATTCTCACACAGAAAATTTACTGTGAAGAAATATCCGCATATACTGTATATACACACATACACATATACACACTGTGTATGTATATATACACACACGTATATGTATATGTATTGTATATATAATGTATGTACATGGTATCATTGTTAAGTTTTTCTTCATTTTATTTAATCTGCAGTAAATTCCTATTTTTGGTGTATATGCTTATCTATTTTGCTAATACCTAGATTCTTGTGTCTACTACCACAATCTAGATAACATATAACACACACATATATACACACACACACACACACACACACACCCTTCGTGTATCCTCTGTGGTCCAGTATTCTCCAATTCCACTGTGGCAATCAGAGATCTGTGTGCTTGTCTTTCCCACAATGCTATATAATGCTATATAAATAAAACTACACAATGTCTAAGTTTTTGGCTTGACTTCTCTCACTTAGCATAATGCATTTGTGATTCATGTGTGTTACTGAATCTACCAGTAGTTGTTGTTTGTTGATGAGAATGTTAACATTGAATGTTTGTACAACTGTTTAACTAACAGAGAGACATTTTTTTTGCATTTCTTACAATTATTGAGTAAAGCATTTTGAACATTGGCTTTCTGCTGGTTTTGTGAATGTAAGTTTTCATTTCTGCTGTAAATATCTGTGAGTAGGACTGCTAGGTCATTTCCAGGGTGTAAGAAACAACCAAGAAACAACCAAGTTGTTTGCCAAAGGGCCATCCCATTTTCCATTTCAATAAATAGTATGTGGCAGTTTCAGCTGTTTTTTGTCCTTACTGGACGTGATATTGTCAGTGTTATTATTTTTCCTCTTCAAATATGTATGTAGTGGTATCTCATTGTGGTTTTACTTTTTCATCTTTCCAAAGGCTAAGAATATTGAACTTGTTTTCATTTATATATATTTTATGGTGAATACTACATTAAAATCTTTTATGCATTTCAAAAACTTTTTTTTTTGTAATGTTGAATCTTAAGAGTTCTTTACATATTTGAGAGAGCAGTCCTTAGTTGGAATGTGATTTACAAACAAATTATTCTAACATGGCATGTTTTTTAATTTTCTTAACAGTACCTTTCCTAGAGTCAAAGTTTATTTTATTTTTTAACTCACCTTGTGACTCACAGTGAGCCTTCTGCCTTACCTCCCCAGTGCTTGGATTGTGGATGCATGCCACCACACCCAATCAAAGTTTGCTTTTTAAGTAAACCAAATTTAACTTTTATTTCATGGCTCACAATTTTGGTGTTGTAGCTAAAAACTCTTTGCCTAATGTCTTAGTCATTTTCTTGTTGCTGGGATAAAATTAACCAAAGATAAAGGAGGAAAGGTTTATTTCACCTCACAGTTTACTGAGATGTCAGTCCATAGTCAGCTGACTCCACAACAGAGTGGCATGGCAGAGGGCATCACAGAGGAGAAATAGTCCTTGGTATGGCAAGGGGAAGCCAGTGAGCAACAAGCAACAAGCTTCCCTCTCCCTTTTATCCCATCCAAACTACAAGTATTTTGAGTGTTGCCACCCACGCCCAGGATGGGCCTTCCCATTATCCAAACCAGATCTAGGCTAGACCAGTTTAGTTACCCCACACTCTCAATCCAGCCCTCCCCCCAAAAGCCCCAGCTATAAGCCCATGTAGCTTTGGGAGTGGGGGGACATCTAGATATAAGCTGTTGTAGTCAGTTGTTTAAGGGAATAGATTTAGTCAAGGACATATAATTTATAGGATTATTTTATAACGTTCCCCTGCCAGTCAAATGCAGAGAGTGCAAGAGATCTGTCTATGCATTAGAGAGCTGAAGACTCTAAGTACCTGGATTGCATGGCAATGTCCTCTACGAGTGCATATCAGAAGGCCAAGGAGTCAGTGACAGAAGACAGAAGGTCAGCACCAGAAAGCCCTGGGGCTGGTGCTGAAGGCAGGGGAGTCTGTGCAGAAATCCAGGAGATAATGCCCAGGGGAAGGCAGAGACCCGGGCTCTTCTGAAGAGAACAGCAGCCAACCTCAACAGTCTCTCTTCTAATGGCAGGAGGCAGGCAGGAAGTGAGATGCTTTTGGGGCCTCTGTCAGGCCCCAGAGGTGAACCATAGCGGAGGCCTCAAGCATTATGACGCAAGGCCCTTTCAAGGAAAATCAGCAGCATTCAATCTTCCTCTCCAGTTCTCCTTCATCTTATTGTGGCAGCAATCCTCAGTGGGTCTACCACACCCCCAACCACACTGAAATGCCCAGGTCAGCTGGACATTCCTACTTAAACTAATGATTAATTAATCCACCGCACGAGCCATAATATCTATCAACGTCTCAAGAATTTCCTTCTGTGTATTCTTATAGATGTTTTCTTATGGTAATTTGATATTTAATTCACTCTAAATTCCATATTCTGTTAGATTCTTGAACACTGAACTTAGTATCTAGGATTTTTACTTCTGAGACTGCTTGAAAATAAATTCTGGAGTGCTAATACCTTTTTAAAGCTGTATTTCCTTATATGTAAACTCATGTAAATGCAAACTGCTACACAAATACATGATAATCATAACCTTGTTTTTGATTATCTGAATTTCCTGTGGCTCTGTTTCATCTATCTTGGTAGAACAAAGAATAAAATAGTGCTTAAGAATTCTGGGTCCAGCTAGGGATATCGTTCAGTAGCACAGTGTCTGCCTGGCAAACCCAAGGTCATGAGTTTGAGTCCTGGTACCAAAAAAGAAAAAGAGAATTCTGGGTCCTGGTACAGTCTGTCTTTGCATAAATCTGGCTCTGGCACTTGCTATTGAGGAATTCTGGGAAGACTATGCAATTCAAGCACCAGTTTCTTCACTTTTAAGTTTAGAATTTTATAAATAAGGAGAGTCTCATAATGTGTTAAGCACAAAGCCAGCCCTCCACAGTGTCCTGTCAAACCACTATTGATGATGGTTATTATAATGTTTTATAATAACCCTTTACCCCTTTAATGTTTTATAATACACTTTGCCCCTTTAGTTTTCTGTCAGTAATTAACATCACACGATATTCCAGGAGCAGAGATCTTGTTACCAGTCTTATCTATTCTTGACCATTGTTCCAGACACCTCATCCCAGTACCCACCAGGCCTTCATCCTACTGATACCTTTCTGACGACAGTCATCACTAAGTGAGCCATAAGGCAATGTATTCTCTAGACACTGCACTCCACCTGCTCAATTTGTCTATCTTTAACATTCATTCTTTGCAGTTCTGAGTTAGTGCTAATGATAAAACTCCTGCTCCAGGCCCTGCTGTGGTTATCTGTTCTTCCCACTCAAGCCCCTAAATTCCTTCCCTTAGACCTTACCAAAGCTTTTCAAGAAAGTTTTTGTCTTATTTTTCTCTTATTGCTGAGACAAAACACCAGACACCCAAGGTAAAGGAGAAACAATTTATTTAACTCCTAGTTTGCAGAGGTTTTAGTACATAATTGCTTGGCTCCAAGGAAAAGGGCAACAGTTCATGGTGGCAGAAGACAGTAAAAACATGACACCAAAAGGGGAAAAAGGGAAAAAGGGGAGGAACAAGAGAACAAGCCTCTTTTCCTCCTTTATATTGTATGCAGGCTACCCATCCCAGGATGGATGTAACACAAACACCCATAATCCCAGCATTAGACTATCAATCAATTGCAAACTCTAGAAGTTTGTTCCCATGACTTCATGAGGCTTGTGGAGGGGGGAGACATCTATACATAAACCATAACAGTTTTCAACTTCTATTTTTAATATTTTAATTTAAAAACAAATAAATAAAACTTCATAAATATCATAAATCATACATACTGAATCATTACAGTATCATAAATACTGAATCAGTTCCTAAAATATGAGAATCTCTTCTTGAAATCTAGGAAATTTATGACAGATTTTTCAAGTCACCATTTAGCCCTTCTTGATTTAAATGGCTGCTATGAAGGGAATTTAGGTTGCTTAACATAGGATACTTTTTCCTTTCATTTTCCATGGAATGGGATGGAAGAAATTATGACTTGTAATAATTTGAACACAGTGGGTATTGAAAAGTTTTATCTTCCAGAATTGTGGGTGTATGAAGGCAAAACTAGACTATTTTATCTATAAAACCAACTGCTGAACTGTGCAGAGGTTTATTGTCTCAGGTCACATAATATTTCTTTTGTGAAAGGTCTTTTATTTGTTTGGGAGTTGGAGATATGACTTATATTGCTTGACAGTGTTTTGAGTGCCACTATTTTCTTCCTTTGTAAAGACAGGAATTTTACATGTTTTGAAGTCTGTTTTCATCTTCTTTCATCTCTTCTCACTCTCAAAACTAAACGAAGGATGTGAAAGGTGTACCATCTCCCTTTGCTTTCCTACCTGAGAGCTATGATTTTTTTCAGAAGAAGAGAGGGAAGTGCCCTTTGATTAGTGTGAAGGGGCAATTGTGACAACTTTCTGGAAAGCTAAGCACAGGGAGAGATCAAATACTCTGATCTGAAGTCCAGTGTGTGTGTTCATAGCCCATGTGAGAAAAATGTAAAATCAAGGAAAACTACCTGTATAAAAGTGAACTAAAATCCAAATGGTAATGGAGTTTGAACAAAATACTATGGAAATTCAAAAAAAATGACATGCCCTAAACCACTGGGAGATGAATGTTAGTCATTTATCATCACATGTATTTTTATTTAAAGGTCCAAGCTAAGAAATACTTCTTAGGCTCTTGAATTAGTGTGCACTTAACATTTGCCTGAGGTTTCAAGAAAAGGCTTTTGGAATGATTTTCTACCTTATAGGTAGAAGTTGGATCAAAACAGTACCAAGTACCCACCCTCATGAGTCAGTGCTGAAGTGCCAGGAAGTCATATTGTTAATCTAAATGCTTGTCAATTCATTAATTTAATATCTCAGCCTGTAGAGAGTTCGAAGTGAGAGTTTTAAGGAGAATTGTCCCCAAGCCTTTTAAGTCTTTGGTTATATTTGCATGGCCTGTGTTGCTTTTTCATCATTCTCCTGGGAAGGGCTCTTACTGCTCTTCAACATCATATACTCCTTTACTTTGAGCTACTTTTGTGATTATGATACAGTTTGAACCATGATTTTTTATGACTCATGATGTCATTTTGTATTTATCAAAACCCCCTGTTGGGAAGATAAAATCTTGGTGTCAGAATGAACAGAATACTTACCCCCTTTTGGGGATTTTCCCATTGCCAATAATCTGAAATTTTATGTTACAAGATGACAAGGGTTCAGAAGGAGGCACAGTCCAGAGTGAGATCCAGCACATCAGTAAATAAACAACTTAAGTTGAGATAGGTGTCATAAATGTTATTTGCTACTTCTTATGACGATGCCCTTACACTCTGTGAAGGATTGTCAAATGTTAAGGACTTGGGAAACCTTAGCAGTGTGGTGTGTTTTGCTTTACTTTTTATTCTTTTAAAGTTTCTTGAATGGTTACTATGTACCAGATACCTACCTAAGTGCTTTCTGTATTATAACTCATCTAGACTTCTTAAAGGCTCTATGATACTATCTCTATTTTACATGTAAATGACTTAAGATATTGTAATTTCCATAAATTCTGGAAGAGTCACACTGGCTCCACTCTCCCTGCTTTAACTTCACAGTACTGGGAGAATAAGTCTCCTGAGACAGGTGTCAGTGGTAAATAGCACCCTGCCCTTGGATGCCCCTATTTTAAATCTGTTAAGGTGACGGAGCTCTCCCAGTTATGTTGTGTGATGAGTGTGTGCACGTAAGGAATGATACTGTGTGTATAAGAAGCAATGTTCTTTCATAATGAGTAGAGAAGAAACAAGGTTTTGAAATGCATTAGAGGAATACATAGCCTATCCTTCTGACACTTCTTTCTAATTTTGTGTCACTCTCTGATGCCAAACTCTTGACATTTATTCCTGTATTTGACTTAGAAGTGACTACTCCCACTTCGGCCTTGCCACTTGACATTGGTTATGCTTGAACCAGGTAATAATGGCTTTTGTCTCTTATTAGTTGATTGCTCTTAGCAGGTCCTGTTGCTTCTCCATGAGGCTACCATTAGGATATTTTTTTGTGTGTGTCTTTTTGAGACATGGTCTCTCTATGCAGTTCAGGCTGGACTTGAGCTCACTTTGTAAGCCCAGGCTGGTCTCGAACTTGCAAAAATCTTCCTGCCTCATCCTCCTGAATGCTGGGATTACAGGTGTGAACCACCATGCCCAGCTACCCTAAGGATTTAAACCCGTAATCTGCCACTGTGCTTCTAATACAAGTCCAGCATGGATGATTATGTTGTATGGTTCTAAGATCAAGCAATTTTTCACCAGAGTTTTGCAATTACTGATAAGCCAATATCAATAACCTATTTTGGGCCTTTGTCATTTTTAAATCTGTAACTTGGAGTGAATTAATTTTTACTTTCTATGCTTTAATTTGAGGAAATATATAATAATCAGAAAAAACTCCATATGAACAGATTTGGGTTTAAATTATTGTTCAACTTCTTGGTAACTGTAAGGTCTTGCTACATCATTTCAACTGGTTTTAATATTGCTAGTTGTAAAGTGTGAATGATATTACCAATTTTGCCACAGTTTGATCAAAACAGTAATGCTAAGATATAGGAAACACCTAGCTTAATGTTTAGCACATAGCAAGTGCTCAGTAAATGCTAGTTATTATTGCTGCAGTGATAGTCTCTCTGGGGACATTTGCACTTTCCAGAGCACTGAAAAGCCACAGGAAATGTTTGAAAAGGAGCATGACATAATCATAGCTGTGTCTTTATAATCTCTCTGACTGCAGTTTAAGCATAAAGTGAGGAAAATAGGGAAATGGACAAGATGAGAGGTAAAAGCCTTGGTGAGAAGAAAGCAGAATTCCAGAGCAGACGAAGGAGAGCAGACTGATTTAACAGGCTTGGAGTTTTGTTTTTGTTTTTGCTGCTGGGAATTGAACTGAGAGTGTTGTCACTGAGCTCCATCTTCAGCATTTTTTAGTTTTTATATTTCTCCTCTTGTTTCTTTAGATTCAGCAAGTAGATGATACAGTTTTGGTTACCAAGTACTTAAGGAAGTCACAGGAAGATATCTTGAACTAATTGTCAACTATCATGAAAATCAGTTTCCTGATCTGATAGAACTTGGGCACTTTGTGGGAAATTGAAAAAATAGAATTATCTCACACTGGAAAATGAAGAGCCTCTGCCCTCAACTAAACTCTTGCCAGACAAGGGAGAAAGAGCTTCCAATAGTAAGAAGAAAATACTGTTTATCTTTACCAAATAATACATGAAAGAGACAGTAATGGAGTGAAAAAACACACAATCGGTTTCTATGATTATGGGGAGAGGGCAGGATGATAGAATAGAAGTATACATTCAAGAACAGATAATTTCACACTGAAAGTTTCTGTTATCCTGAATCAGCGCATTTGCTGAGAGGAAGTTCAGAGAATTAAGGAAAGTAAAAAAGCTTAAAAATAGTCATTGTGCAGAATATAAGACAGCTATGCCTGAAGAATTGTTGGGATCCTAGACAGTTAAAGTTTGAGGTCATGAATTTTTAATGTTAGAAATCTAAACATATGTGATTTTTCTTTAGTAATGTTGGATCAGCAGCTCAGGTATAAATATGTAGAGCATACACTTTGGGATGACTTAGGGTTGGAACTTTATCACACAGGATATGGTTGGTGAGGCTACACAGTATTATGGATAGAAATTTGTTGTGATGATAAAAGTGCTCAGAGCGTGGCCATAGGGTTTGAAGTTAGAAGTGGAATAGTTTTTTTTTTTCTTTAAAGGTAACAGAAATGTGACAATGAAAATCCACTGCTGAAGAATTGTAGCTTAGTCACAAAAGTAGATGAAGACATAAATATTTCTTTCTGAAGAATGAAGCAATCATGCATAGGATTTAGGGTGCTTTGAAGTTACACCGTGAAAAGGTTGTATACTATTTTGTAATTACTTTTGTGTAGTCTTCCTTTTATTTGTTCATCCAAGAGGCCTCTTTTTATTTCCAGCTTAAATTATTTATAAGTCAATAAGACTTGGAAGTGTTCTCCTGAAGAACCATGGTGGTGACCCTTCATACAAGTCAGAGACTCGTTCCAGGATTCCTGTGGATGCCCAAATCTGGAAATGCCCAAATTTCTTACATAAAATCGTATGGCATACATGTGCACCTTTATTTATTTATTTATTTATTTATTTATTTATTTTAAAAAAGCAAAACAGAAAAAATGATAGAAACAATGCAGAATTTAATAAAACAGTAAGAAAACAGTAGTTAATATATTGCATATTGTTGTTTTAGAAGTAGTTGTTCAGGTTACAAGATCTAGGCATAAAAAATGATCAAGCAATCAAACACTGACAGCACAAACTGTTCTTCTGATGAACTAACAGAGAATTAGTAGTGTAGATATCTATCTTGCACAAATATACACATACAGCTCTATGTGTATACCTACATATGGATAATCTTTTCCTTTCTTCCATTCTCCTTTCCCCTATCCCAGTTGTTCTTTTATTTTGAACACTTTCTTCCCCTTATTACAATATTTATTGTAAATTTTGGATATTATTAATCTTTCAGTTTTTTATTATTATTTATTTTTACACTAGCAAGACAATACGATGTTTAAAAATGTGAGTCAGATTTATTTCACTTACAAGTATAGTCTCAAGTTGCCTCCATTACCTATAAAAGCCTCAAGATTATCCTTTTTATAGCTGAGTAATATTCTATTGTATAAAAATACCACATTTAAAAAAATCCATTCTGAGGGTAACATGTGGGTTATTTCCAAGATCTGGCTATTACAAATTGTGCTGCTATGAACATGGGTGCACATGTATCCCTGTGACATGATATTTTCAGTTTTTCTGGGAAAATACCCAGAAGGGGAATAGCTGGATTGAGTGGGACTGACTTATATCTAGAATATATAGAAAAATTGAAAAACATCAGGCCCCCCGAATTCAAATACCCAGACCAAAAATGAGCATCTGTGATGAACATGCACTTCTCAGATGAAGAAATAGAAATACAAATGGCAAATAAATACATGAAGAAATGTTTGACATCACTGGTCATTCAAGAAATGCAAATTAGGGCTGTGGATTTAGCTCAGTGGCACAAGTGCCTGCCTTGTGAATTTGATCCCTGGTACAAAAGAAAAGAAAAGAAATGCAAATTAAAAGAACATTGAGATTCCATCTCATTCCAGAAAGAATGGCTCTCACCAAGAAATCAGCCAATAACAAATGTTGGCGAGGCTGCGGGGAAAAATAGAACACTTTTCCATTGTTGGGAATGTAGACTGGTGTGGCCACATCAGTGTGTGCACCTATAATTATAGCAGCACAATTTGTAATAGCTAAATCTTAGAAACAACCTAAATGCCCATCGTCCTCAGAATGGATAAAAAGGTGTAGTATTTAGGGCCAGGAGTTTAGCTCAGTGGTATAAATGCCTGCTTGGCAAATGCAAGATCATGAGTTCAATCCCCAGTATCAAAAAAAAAAAAAAAAGATGTGGTATTTTTATACAATGGAGTATTACTCAACTATAAAGAAGGAGAAACTTGATTTATGGGTAAATGAATGCAACTTAAGACCATATTTATAAGTGAAATAAATCAGACTTGCATATGTAAATAACATATTTTCACCCTATTGTAAAAAACTAAAAGGGTAAATAAGTTCCAAAATGTACAATAGGTATTGTGAAGGTGAAAGGGAAATAAACTGCTCAAAAGGAAAGAAACTGGGATGGGGAAAGCAGAAAAGAAAGAAGGGAAAAGACCATATGTGTGTGTGATACATATATGTGATAATTATATATATAGAACATATATATGTAATAGATAATTATACAATTAATCTCTGTTAGTTCTTCAAAAATAACAGTTTGTGCTTTCACTGTTTGATTGTTGAATCATCTTTATCATGTCTGTATCTTGAAATCTGAACAACTACTTTGAAGCTAACAATATGCAATGTATTAATCATTGTTAATCTACTATTATTTTGTTTTGAATTTCTGTGTCATCGTTTTATTCTTTTTCCATTTTAAAATAAAGTAAAATAAAATTGGAAATATCGAAAAAAGTTATCAGAATGTAGGAGAGGAGAGGTTGGACTCTCAATGACAAGAGAGAATGAAATGAAGCAACAAAAGGTGTCGAACAGAAATGGTGTCTGGTAAGGTGAACAAGGCCATGGTCTGTCTATGTGGTCTGTTACCTCACCGAGGCTGACTCCTACCCCCGCCCCCACCCCATGATCCATCTCACGTGGCCAGTGCTCTACCTGGCCATGCGGAGATTCCTTAACGTCGCTAAGCCCACTGACACATCACCCCACCTGGAGTAGAAGGTGCAATACCTAGAGAGATCAGGGTGTATTGAATCATACAAAATTTGATTAAACCTGTTTCTAATCTGCAGAGCAGATACTCACAAGACTTTAGAATTATTTTTAAAGGAAATTTTGAGAAAGATATCTTGGGACCACGCTATAGATTGCCTTAAATTTCAAGATAAAGAAAGAATTTTATTCTCCTTATGTAATTTCAGAAAAGGCTTTCTCTTTTGGGGACAGAAAGGTGGTATGTCAGAAGCAGCAAAGAGTCAGTAGGTGCTGATGAGTGTATGAGTTGTATATTTCTGTCGTTTTACATCAATAGGACAATTATCTTTTGTCCTTCATACCTGCACTATCAACTGGTCTTTTAGTTTGTTGTTAATTTCTTAAAAATACTATTTCTTCTGTTTTTCTTTCAATTTCATATTCAACCACTAAAATTTTGCCTTTCCCTTTATTTGCCTTGAGACCCCCAGCTTTCTTCTAGTAGTTTTGAAATGCCTGAGCTTTATTTTTTTCATACCGTGACCTTCACTTAGAAAGGTCACCAATTGACCTACTCCAAATCCTCTCAGTAGTTTCATTTCAGTTAAATCAAAATCTCAGTTAGAGTTCAAGGTCCTCCTGTTCCTGCCCTGTCTAATTTCATTTCTTAAGATTTTACTTTGACTGTATGTTTTCCAGAGATGAAGTTTGTTTCATTCCATTGTTCGTGTTTCTGCTTTTCCAAATTGCCAAGTGACATAGAACTCTTTTGCAGTGACATTCCCATTATGAACATGCAGTTGTTGACTAGCAGGCCATGATTAGCAATCAGCCAAATTGATGTATATACACTGATTTGCACTAGCAGAACTAGAGCTGCAAATCTCTGTGCGCAGAAAATCACTCTGTTTTGCAATACATCGTTAAAAATATACTTCCATAAGTGTGAAAACAATTAAATAGAATCAACTTGTCCATGTCATTCAACTTTCACATTTCCATGTCATTCAAGTTTCACACCTTCCTGTTGAAGTAAGGTGTGCATATGTATGCCTACATGTGAATATATGTGTCCTAAGATAAAGTTCAAATGCTAATATGTCAAGAGTAGGCCTGCAAGACTCTGAATGGCCCTGGGCAGGCCTATCACATCATAAATACTGAAGGGGAAAATTTTGTTTATGTATGCTTATGGCACTACTTTTGTCAGGAAGAGATAATCTGTAGTTCTCCTTTATTGAAGGTGTTTTTATGTCTTTATTGTTGAGAATGGAAGTAAGCTCATTTTCTTATCCAATTTCTTTTGGCTGGCTATGCTGGTAATCGGTGAGATCTGATGGGGTGATGGTTAGCAGTCTCCCACAGTGTCATTAGCAGATTATAAGGACAGAAAGCTCAGATAGCCAGGGATATAGGTCAGCAGCACAATGCTTGCCTGGGAAACATGAAGTCATGAGCTCATGAGTTCAATTCCTGGTGCAAAAACAAAACAAAAACCCTAAGATCAAAATCTTACATTCATATACTTATCAATTAAACATAATAAGAAGCAGAAAACTGCTCAAGTCAGCTTGGAGAAGTGGCAAGTCTTTGTCCTTTTAAATGTTTAGACCTGTGCATTAGAGGAAGGATTTATTAAGGATAACATGACAGTGTTTCTGAAGGTCGCAAAGTCATAGTGACTTACGATGCCTGGACACACAACTGTTTACTGATGAAGATCTGATGTCTCTTCAATGAATCCAGGCTGCTCATCACTGTATTCTTTTATCCTGTTCTTGCAATGTATTGGAAGGAGAATGGTACTTGTGGTATTTTGGCCAATGAATATTTGTTGAATAACTTTATTTACTAGTAAGACCCTATTTTTAACATTTGCCACATTAATTAAAAAATACCGTAATTTCACTCGGAAAATTCTTTTTCTGACAAGAACAAGATAGTAATTAAGCTGGGGAGAATAGAAGTAACTGGAATGGGCACTTCTGACTCGTGGACTTCTGATAAATTTCATATGACCTTCACGGATGTGTGTATTTGTCATTCTGGAAATGGTCCTAAGAGTGGAATCAAAAATTGAGTGAACATACATACACAACTAGCTACCTGTACACACATAATGTTATGCTGTTTGTGCTGAAGCATTTGAAAGTTAATTACAGCTATTACACATGTAACACATACAAGGGTGACCAAAATATTCAGTGAATATTTACATTTTTAAAAATTTACAGTAAAACACATTGCAATGAGTCTCTCTTGGGAATATTCTCTCTCTCACTTCAAATACTTTTACCCCATGGTTCTCAGCACTTTCTGAAGCAGTTATGTAAATCCTTTTTCCTCAATATCTTTATCAGGTATGGGTAAAACAAACAAACAAACAAACAAGCTTACAGTGAATGCTCTTGCTGAATGCCATCCAGTGGAAAGGCAGGCTCATAAAAATACTGTGGTGTGTCTTCATCCACCTGATTCACCAGATCTGACACCATGCAAGTTCAGGCTCCTCCCCAAAGTCAAAATGACCAGAGAAGGATAAAATTTTCAATCAACTCATGACCTTGAGACAGCCCAGATAATGTAACTAGAGACATTCACAAAAGAGGACTTCCAGAACTGCTTCAGAAAGTGTCAGGAATCATTGGATAAGCATGATCAAAGCTAGGGGAGTATATTTTGAGGTGAATTACCATCAATGTCTTATACTATAATAAATGTTTTAAAAACTGAATTTGTATTTATACTATTTTGCAATCTTACCTACTCCATAAAATTGTTTCTGTAAATACAGAGATCTTATCATACATAATTTGTTTTTGTGTAACCTTTTATTTTATGTTATTTCTTCATTACTTCTCCCTTTAATTGAGAGAGAGAGAGAGAGACAGAGAGACAGAGAGAGAGAGAGGAGAATGCTATGCTGGTTTATCTGCATCCCTTTCCTTTTAAAAGTAATTTCATTTTAAAGATTTAAACAATTTTATTAAAGTATAAATTCTACAAATTTTACCCATTTAAAGAACATCATTCAATGATTTTTTTAAATAACTTTACTGACTTGTGCAACCATCCTCATAATCCATTTTGGAGTATTTCATTACTCCACTCCACTATGATCTTTCCTATATTGTTCCCACACTGAGCCCTAGGGGGCCACCACTCTACTTTCTGGGTCTATAGATTATAGATTCTCCATTTTATATTAATTTTTATATGACTGGCACTATGTGACTGTTTTCCTTGATGATGTGCAATGGAAATCAAATGAGAAATCTCTCACACATTTTTTTTTTTTTTACATTTGTTCATGGTGTAGATACATGGTAGTTTATTCATTTCTTTCCCCATTGTTGATAGTCAGTGAATGTGAATGATTCCTGTCCTTTTAGGTCTTTGAATTTTTTTTTTGTGTGTGTGTGTGTATGTTCACTCACATGTGTTACTATTTTTTTCTTTAGAATCTCTACCTTTTTATTTGAATTTATTATCTTTTCTCATTTGTGTTTGATTGAATTTATAAGAACCACGGTATATTACATCTCTTAGTCTTTGTATGTTGCCTGTATTGTTTTTTGACTGAATGGTGCCAACAGAGTGTGAGTCATAAAAGTTTTGCTTTAAATGAGGTTTTTCAAACTTGTCTTATGACCAAGATGGGCCAACATGATTCACTTTGCATATATTTCATAGATATATACTTAATGAAACTCTTGCTTCTTAGAAACCTATATGGGAAAAAAAAAACCTATATGGGTCTTTGCATACATTGTCTTACAGTTAATTAATTGCATTATTTAGTTCTTGTGTCACTTCAACTATGTTCATTAGCTCTGTCCAATCTTGACAGAAATATACTGAAGACATACATAGCAATTGCCTTTTTACCTTTTGTTATTTTGGCACAATAAGAAACTTATGGCTTTGTGAATTAGCAACCATGTTGATTGTTATGTACAGGTTGATGACAGCTATGACTTCAAGTCTGTTTTTACTATCACATAATAATTGATTACATTTCATAATTCTATATTAATTTTTATATGACTGGCACTTTAAATGCCTTTTGATTGATATTTCTCTCCTCTTTTCACTTCATTTTCTGTTTGTGTTTTTTTTTATATGATATCTCTTTACCTGTCTTCTTCACCTTGATTATATTACATACTTCAAAACACTCTTCAGCTGGGCTCTTTTGCCCCTCTCTCCCCAGACTGCTGCTAGAATCTCTTTTAAATTTCACTCAGTCTTGCTCTCTTTTCTGTACTATTTTTATTTCCATATTTTTCTTTATTGTTTTTACTTTGTTCAAAAGTTTATCCAAACTGCCCATCCTCCTTTTGGTCAGTTGTGAAGAGCTTTTCCTTCTAATTATTTTATTCCATTCGGATTAGTTTTACTATTACCTCTCCAACCTGATTCTTTTGCCTTGGCAAGATAATTTAACAACAGTACTGTTAATAATGAACATTTATTATTTTTTTCTTAATTAGGAAATCTTCTGAAGTACTTTTCCAGAGATAACATGCATTTATCCAAAAAATGTAATTTTCACTTCATCTAGTAATACTTTATGCAATAATATATAACCAATTCATCTGATTGTAGAAATTTTGAACTATAGTCCTTTTCTTTCAGTGGTTTTGTGGATGTTATTCCACTAGCTATTAGATACTACATTCTGCAAGTGAGATGTCTCACACTAATATGGCTTTATTTCCATTTTACCTAGGATAACCTTTCAATTGGAAGGTCTGCATTTTTTAAAAATTATCTTTCAAAGTTCAGAAAGTTTACTAGGGTATGCTTAGCTTTATATTTTCCAGTCTTTAGTGAGCCCTTTAGATTTGCAGACTTGTCTCTACTCATCCTTAGGAAATTTTCCTTTTAATACTCATTTCTTTGTTTGCCCTACATTTGTTTATATTTTTCCTCTGGAATGAATAATATCCTCATGTTAGATATTCTGAACCTATTCTTTGATTCTCTTATATTTTATTTTCCCTTGGTGATTTTTATCACTAAAGCTTGCTCTCTACTTTAAGATAATGTGAGATTTTTCACACTTGATTCTCCAAATAACTAATTTAGGCCTCAATAGTACTGTATCCTTTAACTCATCTGTTGAAATTTAAATTGGGATGTTACATCTTTTAGTCCCAGGAAGTCATTATGCTTCACTTGAAAAATTCTGAACTGCATGTATTTTTATTCAAGTCCTAATATATCTCTTTTAGCAGTTCTATATTGCAGGATATCTGACCGTTTTTCTTTATTGTCCACTCTAGATTTTCAACTCTTTTAGCTAAGTTGCCATTTTTCTTGATTTTGTCAGGTCCAGGTCTGTCAATTCCAATATTTTAAATAGTAAATATTTAAAAATAGTTAGGACGGTACACAGTTATCTAAGCTGTTGGCTTCTGTTGGGTTGCTGGTAGGTATTACCTAGTCTCTGGTCTTTCCCCTCGCTCTTCATTTCTGGGATTGTCCTTTTCATCCTTTGGCCTTCTGGGATGATAAAACCACACTACATCAAAGCATCTGGTGATCTCTGGGAACAACTCTTCTCCAAGCTGCAACATTTTGTCCTTGTCTCTGAGGTTTGAAGCTATTTTTCTGATGCTTGTCTAGGCAAGCATCTAGCTAATAAAGTTTCTCATCAATTCTTTCTGCTATGACCACAATAGAGTGCAGGTCTTATTTAAGCAAAGTCTCAGCAGGATAGAAACCAACATGACTTGGAACTCCTGAGGAACTAATATATAGATATAGATACAGATATAGATATAGAGATATAGCTTCATGAACATAAACTAGTTGCTCTATGTTCTCTAAGACTTTAAAAATGCATCTCTTCTAAATGGTATAGAGGTTGAGAAAAGAGCCCCTGTCACATACAACTAGCTACCTATATTCATAATCCCGTGTCCATTGCTTTGGTTGGATTTTCAAATACTTCTGTAACCCATAAAGTAATTGCTTCACAGATAATAAACTGTCAAAGTCATTTCCATGCCTTTAATACAGTAATCTCAGGACAACTTTGCATATGGATGACAATAACTATTGAGATTCATTAGCCCTGGTATCTATCTATCTATATATCTATCTATTCTACCAGATAGTGGGCTACAGTTTCTTCCTATTGCAACTTGTTTTCTTTATAGAACACAATATCACAAATTCGGCCTACTGTATGGGGGCCAGAATTTTGCCAGATATTTACCCGTTTGTAGGACAGAAGTACACCTCAAATCCTCTGTAAATCTTTGGTCTTTAAAAGTCTCTAAATACTTCAGAACTATAAAAATTGACTTTAGAAAAGGCTTTGCTATCTGCTAACAGGTCTGATTGTTAGAAAGAAATAATTCAGAAATCCTGACTGGGTCTTAACACCTTACACTTCAGGATGTGAAAGAACTTTAAAGATGGTTTAGTTCAATTTCTCATTAATGCTTCATGGTTACTTGGACTCTACCTTAATTCCTTGGAGAGCCTAAAAGAATACCCCATGGACTGTCAACCTATTTTTTGGAAAACTCTGACTGCTAAGAAGATCTTGAAATATTGAGCTTGGGTCTACTTCTTTAAAATTATGCCTATCAATTCCCATTCCACCACTGGCGCATCAATTTTGCAGAATAACACCTTAATCAAAACATTTTGCCATTTCAAAGAAAGCATATATGCCACAAAATTTTTGAAAGAAATACGCCTGTGTGAATATTCTATTAAGCAGAACCTTAAATGATGTATTGATTTTTTCATGTAATTTTAAATCTGAATATTCCGAACCAGTTAGATAAAATAGATATTGAATATAGTCTCAGGAACCTTCATTAGGAAACTTAGGATTTAATGCAAGAATGCAAGAACACAACCACTTGATTAAATTTACTTTACAAAGGAGGATAGAGAAGTCTAGATAAAGTTTCTTTAAAATGTCAAGTCCATTGTTGCCTGCAATTGAGAGCTCCTTACCTCTTATGTAGCATTATGGAGATGACTAGTGAACAGAGATTTCTATCCCTATTAGAATGAACATTATCAAAAAGACAGAAAATAAGAAATGCTGATGAGGATGTGGAAGTAGAAAAAGGAAAAATATCATACATTGTTGGTAAGAATGTAAATTAGTGCAACATTGTGGAAAATGGTATTAAAAAACACCTAGAAATAGAAACCCCACATGATACAGCAATCCTACTTCTAGGTATATATCCAAAGGAAAGGAAGCAGTGTGTCAAGGAGATATCTGCACTCACATATTTATTGTGACACTGCTCACAATAGCCATGATATAGAAGCAGCTTAAGTCTTTACTGACACATTCATGGGTAAAAAAAACATATGGCATGTCAAGACAAAGAAGCAAAAGGCAGTCTCTGACCTCTAATCCAAGCAGAGCTGGTCCAGGAGATAATAACATGGAAGCAATTGGGAGTCACACACCTGAAATTTCTAAAATGATGGCAACTGAAGTCAAGAAACAATTTCATGAGGCCATAAAAGAAACTAGACAGAAAATACTACCTCAAGTAAAAGAAGAAATGAAAAACATAATAAAAGAATTGCTAAGCATCGCTAAAGAAAACATAGATTTAAAAAATAGAGGAGCATAGGAAAATGAGGGAAACCTTGAATGAACAATATTTAAAAAGATTTAGAATATATGAAACACATTCAAAGAGATATTCAGGAAATTAAAAGCTCTATTGAAAGCTGGCAAAACCACTTGAAAGAAACTGAAGATAGACTTTCAAATCTTGAAGACAGGTTTGAGCTTGTGATCATGAAAGGAAAGATCTCTTTAAAATAACAAGGAACCAGGAAGTAACAATTTAATGGCTGCAAGATGACACAAAGAAACATAAGAATAATAAGTGTGAGTGAAAAAGCAGGGGTCAGCACAAATGACATTAAAATTCTATTTACAGAAGTAATATCAGAAAACTTCCCAAGCATGGGAAAAAGAAGTGACATTAAGGTAAGTGAAATATATAGTACTCCAGCTAGCCAAAACCAAAATAAATCTACACCCAGTATATAATAATGAAGATCTCAGAAATTCAACATAAGAACAGAATACTAAAAGCTGTCAGAGAAAAGAAACAGATCACCTATAAAGGAAAACCCATCAGAACCATGGCAGGCTTCTCAACACAAACCATCAAGTCAAGAAGAGCTTGGAGTGAAGTATTTCAAGTCCTGAAAGGAAACAGCTTCCAACCCAGATTGAATTAATGGAGAAATGAGATACTTCTGTGACAAAGAACAACAGAAGGAACTCATGACCACCAAGCCAATCCTACAAAGAATACTGAATGATATTCTAGAGAGAGACAAAAAAGACCATGATTCCAGGAATAGCAGCAGAGTGGGATCACCGAGTGGGGCAGACAGTTGAAAGTAGGCAACCAATGGCAGGAAAATAGCATGACAGAGATGAGGCAGTGCATGTTGACCATAACCATTAATGTAGATGGCCTCAATTCACCAATAAAAAGAAACACAGGCAGAGTGGATCAGGAGATAGGATCCATCACTATCCTCTATTCAAGAAACACATTTAACTTGAAAGGAGGTTCATAGATGAAAAGTCAAAGGAGAGAGAACAATGCTCTATGTGACAGGGAACCAGAAAGAAATGAGGGTAGCTTGCCCATCAGCTGCAGAGTGGATAAGAAAGGCATGTCATTTTTATACAATAGAAAGCTACTCAGCTATAAAGATAAAATCAAAGCTCTTGTAGGTAAATGAATACAACATGAGATCATGCTCATGGATGAAATGATTGAGTCACATGGCTGAATATCATTTTGTCGCCCTAGTATAAAAAACTAAAGGAGTTAGTGAGATCCAAAATGCCCAATATATATTGTGAAAGTCAAAGTTTGTAAAAAGGGAGGCAGTGGCCATTTTTAATCTATTATTGTGATTTGAAATCCATATTGTTTTTGTTGTCCTGTTTAATTTAGTTCTATTCTGTTTTGTTTTGTCTAATTTTATATTTGATGGTATGGACAGCCATTTCAAAGATAACAAAATATACTATGGTAGCCATTATTGATTTCTTATTATCTTGTTTTGAAGCCCTGTGTTGCTTTCATTGTTTTGTTTTGATTGATTTTATTCTATTTTGTTTTGTTTAATTGTATTATGTCTGATGGTATAGGCAACTCTTTTGAAGATAACAAGAGAAATTATGGCAGTCATTGTCATTTGATTATTTTGTTGTGAAGTCCTGTATTGCTTCCATGATTTTGTTTTTATTGGTTTTATTCTGTACTGTTTTGTTTGATTTTATTATGCCTGATAGTATGGGCAGTTATTTTGAAGATAACAAGAGGCATTATGGTAGCCATTTTGATTTCCTTTTATCTTGTTTTGAAGTCATATACCATGTTCATTGTTTTGTTTTGATTGACTCTATTCTGTTTTATTTTGTTTGGTTTTACTCTCTTTGAAAAGAAAAAACGCTCTGCTAAGTGGCTGTGGTCTCCCAAGCCGTGGCCGTCCCATGCGAGAACCAGATCAGCATTTCCTGAGATCTGTGCCATGTTGGAACTTGGGGTGCTGGGAAAACAGGCAGCCAGTTCGTCACTCTGGTGGGCAGCGGTGAGCCTTCCCCCCTAAACCCCGCGCTAGCAAGTGAGAGCCAGAGATCTGAGCATCTCTTGCGAGTTTGACTATATGTGATATAGCAAGTAAGTGGGATTTTCTTCTGCCATCTCTTTGAAGGCAAATATTTTTATCTCTGTTTTGCTGTGTTCTGATCAATGGTATTGCTCTATTCAATGTTCTGTTTTTGTAAGTTCGGTATTTCCTTCGATTTTGCTCTACCTGACTGAAGGAACAACTATTGTGAAGAAAACGAGATATACTACTGTACTTATTGCTGTTATGCTGGTAACCTGCTGTGAAGTTCTGTACTAATTTCACTACACTGTCTCAAATGGCTTTGTCCCATCTTGTTCTGCTGTATTTTACTACCTTCAATATAAAAAATAAATAACATAAAAATAATAAGTAATAAATAAAAAAATAAATAACAATGACAAAACAGATCAATAAGGTACCGAGAAAGCTGAAACATGATATAACTTAACAGATAATGGACTTAAAAAGCAAAAGGAGGAAAAGAAATTGGTGTAAAGTATATAACTGCATTATGTTTAAGTGTGTAGGATTGATAACCATGTTGCTAAGTTATTGTTGGATAGTTGAACAGAACTGTTTGCAGCCTCACTGTTTGAATGTCCACTTTGTATGCTTTAATTTTGTAACTTGAAAACTATATCTAAGAAGACAATATGTAATTTATCAACTAGTGATTTCTTATTGTTTATTTATTTATTTATTTATTTATTTGAAATTCTGTATTGTTTCTTCCCTTTTTTCTGTTTGGCTTTTTTTCCTTCTCTTTAAATAAAATTTTTAAAAAATAAACAAAATGAAAAAGGTGGCATACATAGATAATGTAATATTATTCAGCTATTAAAGAGAAATAAAAGTGTCATTTTCAACAACATGGATGAAACTGGTGGGCATTTTAAATGAAATAAGACAGATACAGAAAAATAAATATGTTTTCTTATTTATATATGGAAGCTAAAAAGTGAATGTAAACCAATTAGAGAATAGTGATTCTTCACTCAGCAGCATAAGTGCCTGCTTGGCAAACTAGACCTGCTAGGTTGTGAGTTTAATCCCCAGTACCAAAAACAAACAACGAGAGAGAGAGAAAGACAGAGACAGAGAGACAGAGAGAGAGAATGGAGGGAGGAAGGTAGGAAAAGGGAGAGGGCAGTTAGTGGGTACAGGGGTGCATTCAATAAAGGGAGTGACTCTTAATTTTGTATAGTGAAGAATGATAACTATGGTTGACAACAAGTAATTGAATATTTAAAACCCACTAGTACAAAGGATTTTGTGTTTCCAATAGAAAAAAATATATATATCTAGGATGGTATAAATATCACTTATTTTAGCTGATCATTACACATGGTATACATGTATTGAAATGTTGAACTGTCCCCGATGCATAATTGCTGTGTCAATTAAACATAAATATATATGTTTAAAAGAATATTTAGTAATTAAAGAAGGGCTTAATAAACATTAAGAGGTAGATGTCAAAGAGTAATAGGATTATTTAGAATCACAGAAACTAACATAAACACATTTTAAATGCTGAAGAAACAATAAATACAGCATCATTACTTTGGGAGACAAATTAGGTATTGCCAGGTGCTATTGTTACAGGGCTTTAAAAATAAGTCCATTCTTAACAAGTCTTGTCTCTAAGAAACTTGCAAACTTACAGATATAAAATTTAAGTAACTACCCATTAGGTGCTATGTAGATCTAAACCAATATGAAAAATGACAGAAAATTATCTCTTAAATTCACCATAGCTTAAAAATTGATAATAGTGCTAATATGACTGAACTACTGACATTATTTTTTGACAAGAAAAAATCTGATCTTAACACTTAAAAATAAGTAATAAAAGGTTTCTATTATTAAATAATAGGGAAAGGAATTTTTAAAAGTATCTTAATAACTCCAGATGACATGTGTCCATATTAAGGGAACTTACCTGCTGAGTTATTTACAGGTGAAAGGCTAAAAAGAAACAGAAAGCTCTCCAAAGGAAATTAAAGAATATAAGAAAAAAAGCTCTTCATTTGCTTCTGAAACACTAAAGGAAGGATACTCAAAATTTATTTTCCTCAGTGGAGAGATTACTGCTTTTTAGACGCTAAAGATCGCTCTCCTCTGAATGGTTGAATATAGATGCCATGGAGAACTCAGCATTTCAATATTTTCTTTACGATGGACTGAGGAATTTTTCTTGTCTGTCTGCTCACATATGGTAACATGCAGTAATACAAAGACAGAGCCATTGTAATGGAAACACACAGCAGGCATTTACGAAAAAAAAATCTTTGATTATTTGTTCCATCAATGTGGAATACAAACACTTCTGGATTATAACTTCTTTGGGGCTCAATTTATGCTCAGTTTGTCTTTGTGTTCATAAGGCAGAATTAATCTGTGCTATACTTTATTTTCACATTCCTTCTTTCCTTGAACATTTGAAGAATCTCTGGTCAGGCAGTTCAATATTTATTGAACAAAACTAAAAGAAATCAAAATGAACAAAATACTTGTAGATGGTATCACCCCACATGGTATATAAACAAGTTTCTTTTCTTAGTCAATGCAAAATTTTAACAATGAAGAGTTAACCAATTGTAAGGCCATTTCTCACTTATACTAGTAGATATAAAAATATCCTGTGATTTTATTTCATCAATGTAGTGGCCAAAGAAGAATTATTGTTTCTTTTACTTTGTGGCTTTGATGAGTCTTTAGGGAGTATAGTTGAAAAATCAATTTTCTGGACTGAAATCTTTACTGGTCACAGTTCAAGGATTAGAGAAATCCAATTTGAAGAAAATATTGGTCTGCCCAAAGACTCTCTTATAGCTCATCCTTTGAATTGGTAAGATGGCGTCCTTTCAGATAAATATTACAAGATGGGATTTTCATCTGTTAATAGAGAATTCCCCCCTCCTTTTCTCCTTATATGATGGATATTAAGAACCTCTGAATGTTTTACCTTCATTCAGAAAGAAAAGGTATATGTGTTTCACAAGAGGGTTTAAATGTGTGCCAATTGCTAGGTCTACTAAGACCTACTGAAATGTTGCTTGAAGAACCTTGGTCTGAAGGATATGTTTTCTGCTTACTTGTCTATGAAGACAGATTTCCATTCTTGTGGCTTGTGTCATCATAAATACCATTGGTAAAATGGAATTTTAAGGGGGTCACATTTAAAGTTGATTTATTAGGTTTTATTATTCTGGGTATCAAAATCTTAAACCTAATTGATCCATTACACTTCGTAGAGGATTCTGTAGGTAACTATGCATTCAGGAAACCAGTTGGCCATAACAGAATCCACATCTTTAATCAAAGTATGACTAGCATACACTTCATATAAATTGTGTTAAATTTACTAAGTGGAAACTGTCCAGTTTCCCTTGCATATATTAGAGGTGGCATGTCTAGGTCTATATTAAAACTATATTGTACGTGTCTATAAGCCACAGTTGCTCAGTAGTCATTTGTGGAATAAAGATACTTTATATATACAAAGTACCCCTTGATACTATATCCCTAAGGAGTAACTGATCTATGGTTCTACCACTTCTGCCACAGGAAACTTGATGGAAATATCTAATGTGAGTACAATTGTAGGAACCATTTAGTAAGAAAGACAATAGCAACTAACCATAGGTTTCTCTTATACACACAGGTTTGTTGAACAATCTGATTGGTAGAATATATAATCATTTTTCAAATCCAAAATCCCTTTTCCTTAGCTGAAGGGTAAAATTTTAAACCAGAAATGATCAAGACAGTACTGCAGACCCTTAGATTTTGTGTGTCTGGGTTTGATGTTGTCCCTTCTTGTTCAATCTGCATTGAAACTCTTTTACGGTCCAGAACAGATTGGATGCTTTTTTGTTTTACTTACACTGTGCCAGTTTTTGTGATTTCATTTTTTATTCTTCAAATGTTTGGCTTAGTTCTTAAAGAATCTGATACTTCCATTACACTAGTAATGATCTGAAGTTCTGTTCTTTTGATGTTGGAGGAATTTAAGGAGAAATTATAGTTGTTCTATAGAGACATCAGAGTGGTGTCTCTGGAAACTAAGCACATTTATGTATGGGGACACACTTCTTGGTTGGCTACAGCTTTAGCAAAGAAAATTAGTACTTATCTGGGCTGCATGATACTTAGAAGACTTTTTTTTTTTTTGCATTGCTCAGTTGGGAACCTTTTCTTCAAGTGACTCTTGCTGTCTCTTATCACTGAACCTCCAAAGAAGAAGGAAGATGTTCTGAGTATTGTAGCTTAAACAGTATATGGCAGATTTTTAAAACTTTTATATCCATATGCCAGTTATTAATGTTCACAATTCTATGCCTAAATATGAATTAGAGCATGCTGCTTATAATATAAAGTTTAAAAGAATAAGATCAACCATCATTATGAATCACCATGGTTCTCAGTTTCTTTGTGTTTCATCAAGTGTATGACCCAAGAGCAGCGGCAATCTCTAAGATTTTCTGGAAGGGAACCACTTGGGATTTTGCTTTCTGGACTGTAACTCGTTACTTTAATAATCTTTGGTTTTCTTCTCTTATGGGTTTGTCTTCTCTGCTCCTGCTCACTGTAGGAAAGGCTTACAACCTAGTCTTGAACTCATTAGCAGTTATTTTTCTGCAGCAATGCCTATAGAGACTGAACTACACATTGGGGTGAAGGAATTTTTTTAGAAGCTCAGTTACTCTTGATTATAGGGTTCATCCAGAAATTTTGTGACCCTTACATAGTGAGATTGCTCATTTTTGTCAGAACCTTTGGAAATCTCTCCTGATGTGAAAAATATCTTGTGTCTCACATTAGACTAGAGTATTCCTTCCTCAAAGAAATACTCCATCTTTTTTAGAGGCTGGTAAGGCACACTAATCTATTGTCATGAGTCACTGGGCAGCAAAGTCAAATTGCCTAAAGACTTATTGCCAAATGCTGACATTTCTTCAGTCCACAGGAACTCACATAATTGTATCTAAAGATTCCACTCTGATTTCTGTTCTTTAGCCTGCTTCACACCAGGCTATCCAGGACACACAATTGGCTATTAGCAGAGGAAGAACTGAAACTCAGCTTTCCGTTCACAGCTCTTTCTATGACACACATATGACTTTGGCAGCAAAATTTACTTAATAGATAAACATAATTTATCCTCTCAGGATATGTGAGTCATAAAACAGGAAAATGACAGGAAAGCACCTGGTTTATTATGTTTCTTTATTGTTCACTCTCAGTGAAGATTTTCAGTTTTTGAAAAAGAGATATGGAGAATCCACAATGAAGAGAAATTTTGTTTTGTGTTTTGATTGAGCCTAAATATTCATCTACCTTGATTTTCAGCTCAAAAGCTTCTAAAATGATCAGCAGCTGTTTATTCAAGAGTGTACTACCTCTCTGAATACAGAATAAAATATATTTGTCTTTAAAATTCACAAAGAGACTAGGAGAAACCATGGCTTCTTTGTGATGAAGCAAATACTTCCTAGCATGAGAAATCTGATCAGTATGGCTTGCTGAACTATCTTAGTCATCAATAGTGCTCTATTACATAAAAGATACAGATCCTTCAATCCATTCGGTAAATTATTCTCAATTCACCTTCTGGCAAATTTTATTCTAATGCTTTGTACATAGTAATATTGACTTTAAACTTGCTTTTAAAAATAGAGAAAAATTGAGCATGATATATGCAATGTAGTGAAGAGCAAATATGACTAGATTCTTTTCTTCCCATTATTCAGAAAATGACTTGCTAAAAGGAAAATTTTAAATTTTAAATATCTGATAAGTAGAACAAGAGGTGTTTAAAACTGTAGGCATTATGTTTTTTAAAAATGAATGTAGACTTCTAGTCAATCTCCTTGCTTAAAACAATGGACACAATACACAGGAATTGCCAAACTATAGCCAACAGGCCAAATCCAGTGCGATGCTTATTTTGTTAAATTTTTCTGGAACACAGCCACATTCATTCATTTACATACTGTCCCTGGTTATTATGCTATGATGCAGCAGTAGACTTTATAGCACAAAGAAATCTAGTATTTATTACTTGGCCCTTTACGGGAAAAATTTATTAATCCCTGGTTTAGACCAGGGATTATGAAGTATTGCTATTTTGTTGCCATTACTATTATTCTATTTGTCATTCATTTAACCATATTTTTACTTGAATTGCTAATTTATTTCCTAAGTAGAAAGGATTTCACAACCATTCTTAGCTGTAAATATACCATTAATTTATTTTTAATATTCTTTTGATCAAAAGAGAGGTCTACATAATCACAATAAGTAGTACTATCTTTATCAGAATAAGTAAGAAAAGGCATAATGAAGAACTGTTTTTCTTGGATGGTGAATTAAACTCATCACTAATTAGGAATATACCTTGTGGTGTATTTTGTGTTTTGTGAAGTACAATGAAGTTAGTAACTAAAGTCAGCAGATGGGAAGACATATACAAGCACAATACCTCTGGGTGCTGACTTATGGGCTGAGAAACCAGATGACTGTGATTTGTTTAATTTGTGTGCATCAGAGTTGGACCTATCAGTTTCCTTCATGACTGTGAGAATAATGCATGAAATGCATGTCAGACATTCATGACATCACCAGTCATGGTGGTGCCTGCCTTTAATCCGAGCCACTTTCTGAGGCCTTGGGAAGGAAGACAGGAGGATCGCAAGTCTGCAGCTGACTTATTGCAGTCCAGTCTCAAATGAAATTTAAAAAGAAAACTTTAGAATGAAATTTTAAAATGTATATAGCTCAGGGGCAGGGCACGCGTGGTTAGCTTCAAGAGGTTCAATCTGTAATATGGGAAATAAAAAAAATCTGCAGGGTTTTACTGAAAATGCAACTGCAGATTCTTGGAATCTGCAGCACCTGCTGCTCTGCTAGCAGGACTCAGTGGACACTGTTGGAACAGGTGTTTGCCAGAGGTGTTTACAGTCACCATTGATTGTAGGGAGCCGCTGAAGCTGGAGACCGATCACATGTGTGGGGCTAAAGCAAGACCAGCCCTGAAAACATAGAGAGCCCAAAACAAGCCATGTGAACAAGCTGTTCCAGCTCCAAGAAGGCAAGGGGTCCAGGTCAGCTAGGCTAACAAGTTGCTAGGCAGCAGAGTTGAAACTGACCTTCTTCAGAAGTGTATGGAGTATATAAATCAATGTGCTACAGTGGTTGAACAACTCTTTCTCATCAGGAAAGACCTCACCCCAGGTTTGTCTCGTTTATTTTCTTATCCTCTTCACCCCAAGAACCTCAAGAGCCACATGAGTCACGGCAACTGACTATTTATGGTATGTGTCATAGAACCATTGAGTTTCGTTTTATCAGTAAGTTTTAGTGTAGCAAGTGTACCAGATTTGTACATTTCCCAGACAGCACTTAAATATATATACTCATAAAGCATCTGCAATATTGCCCAACTGGAATGTGTCTTCCAGAGGTTCATATTTATTAATTGATACTAAATTATATTTAGTTAAAATTTAACATATTAAACAGTTATAAAATGAAAAGAAGTGCAGTTTAAAATCTGGGTGCAGATTTAAAGTTTATAATACACAAACTCTAGATCTCATATATTCAGTGTTTTCTTTTGAGATGAGGACTACATATTTTAAAGAGGTCTATATATTTCACCACTCTAAAATTATTGTATGCTAACAGCAGCAATTCTCTTAAAATTCTATGCAAGAAAGAAAAAAAATATAGTGATTTAGAGATGATTTTTCAACACCTGATATATGTACCTTTGTGATCTATGGCAATCAAAGAGGGACATAAAGTGAGAAAAGCACTTTTCTAGAATGTTCACCTCCAAGTGCTCCTCCCCTTTTTGTCATTTTGAGATAGAGTTTCATTCACTATGCAGTTCAGGCTGGCCTTGAACTCACTTTGTAGCTCAGGCTGGCCTCCTGCTCAGCCTCCGGAGTGCTGGGGTTTCAGACATGCACCACCACACGTGGTAAACCCTGTTTTCTTATCTAGTAAGCCTTGGAAATTTTATGTGTACTTTATTTTCACAGTGCATCTATATCCAGGCCAGATTCATTTCAAGTGATCAGGAGACCTTGTGGCTAGTAGCTACCATGCTGCATAATTATCTCTAGATTATTCATTCTAATTACTAGATAATATTATTTCTATGCATATTTAATCTCTTTTCATTAACAATTAGGAAGTTCTCAATTATTTTGCTAATATAAATCCTGCTTCTGAAGCATATCGTATGCATATCTCATAAACATATGTAAGAATCCTCTATATTGTATTTGTAATAATGGAATTGCTAAGTTAAGGAAAAAATTTCATCTTTACTGGAGAAGTTTCAAATGTTCTCCAAGGTAATCGGAGTAATTTACATTTATTTGAAAGCTCCTATGGTTTAACATCTGTGCAAAATTTACAGCCTCTATACTTTAAAAATGCTGCCAATTTGATATAAGTGGAATGTTAGGCTTTTATGATTTAAAACATTTATATAACTTGAAAAGGAGGTCAAGCATCTTTGTATTTTGTTTCTGGCTTTATCTGATTTCATAATTCACTACTTTAAATGTGCACATTTTATACACACTACATGAAAATTCTGTTGGTTATTGCTTCTGATGATCCTTACTGATGAATTTTACACATATATTTTTATCCATTTAATCTTATACCATGTTTGCCTTGTGGAAATAATATGGGCCTTGGTTTTCAAATCTCTGTTGAAGAGAGATTTGAGTTTTTGTTCCTGTCAGACATTGAGGATATATTAGTCACTTTACTCATTGCTGAACACAGTCTTCAGCTACCGCACTTTAAAGGAAGAGCGGTTTAATTTTGCTCTTGTTTTAAGAAGTGTTCGCCCATTATCATTTAGTTCCAAGGCAAAAACATCATGGCAGGAGGGTAGTGGTGGGGGCTGATTACTTCATGCCTGCTACGAAGCAGAGCAGGGAAACAGTGCCAAGGAGGAAAAGGGGAGGGAACAGATAAAATACCTAAGGTGACATCTCCATGACAAATCCAGAATTGAGATTTATCTACCCGCCATGCAGCTCCCAAGTCATACAAGCTGACATGTTCAAACTTAACCATAACATCCCACCTTTTGCAACTTTACATTCAAACACATCTCCTTACACCATACCTGATACTCAAAGGTCAAAATTCCACTCCACTTGACACAACTATCTTAAGTACCACTGAAAGTACAACAGTCCCTTCCCCCCAAATCTCAACAGATCCAGCATTCTTCAAAAGTCCGAGTCCAAGTCTTTTGGGAAATTTAAGAAAAACTCTTACCTGTGAAACACTGGGGAAAAAAAAGTTACATAATACAAGGTACAATGAGACAGGGAAAATATTCCTATACCAAAAGGGAACAATAGAGGATAGAAAACATTGGACCAGTGCAAGACCAACATTCAGTGGGGTGGGGAGACATTTAGTCCTGTAGCTCTTTGCATTTCGGCATCAAGGTAGATAGCAGCGACATGTGATTTCTAGAGGGGTTGGATGGCCCTACATGCATGGCCTTGCAGGTTGCAACCCACATGGCCTGTTTCTTGAGTCAATTTTGTTACCACCCTGTAGCTTTCATCGCAAACATTCCATGTTCCTGACGTCTCCACCTTCCCTGCACCCCCACTGTACTTTTGGCTTCATTTCTTTAGCTTCTCAGACTCCTTTTTTGGGAACTACTTGTCTGACTTCTGCCTTCCATTAAAATATGGGCAGAAACTGTCTGGCTTCACAACTCACGTTCTACACCTCCATAAAATCAATGTAACATGGAAAATGTAGAACATCCTAAATTTATACATTGGCTGTACTTCCAACCTTCACTTTCCATGGATTTTGTCCTTTGTGCTGGTTATAAAAATCTGAGCATCTTTGTTGCTGAAATTACTATATATTTCCACAGTACTTATAGTTGGCTTCATTTAATCACTTCAGTGATTTGTTTCTGCCATTTGGAACTTTTCTTTCTTTTCCCATAACTTTTTCTATGTGCTTTAAAGGATGCTTTTTTTCATAATTTATGAGTTTTTGTAAGGTATCTGATATTCCCCATCAATTGCCTGACAGTGAAGTTTTGAGGCCATTAAGATGACATTTCCAGATTAAAACATATGTGACATTTTCAAAATTTACTCTGCTACTCCAAAAATAATGCACAGATTTGCAACCTTCTCAGCAATATGAGTGCCTAATTTTTGTATCCTTAATGAATGTTTACTGATTAATAAAACAATCCAACCATTCCTATTTGTTTTAATGTGCATTTCTTCTTTTAATCTTTATAAGGACCATTTTCTGTATGATTATGGACCATTAGTCTTTATTTTCTGTAAATTTTATATTTTTCCAACAAGAGAAGAAGGCAAGAAAGAGTGCTGGGGCAAGGGAATGGAAGAAAAAGAGCATTATTTAAAATTTTAAAGTATTTCTCATCTGCAGTTGGCATTTCATGTCCTAGAGATTCCTTGGATAGGTTTAAACATTCAAATATTTCCTGAAGTTGTGCAGAAATGTTTAAATAGCAGTATTTGTTCTGAATGGTTAGTTTCTATAAATTTCATTATGTTCTTGAAATGTAATCCAGATTTAATAAAAAATTTATTACATTTGATACAATATTTTCTGTAGAGGAAAGGGTAGAATAATTGCATTCTATTCTTCAGGAAAGCCTTCTCAAATAAAAAACTGGAAGGAAAATGGAAGCTGTACAGGGAAGACTATAAAATTAATATTTCTAGATTCTTGATGAAATTTGTGAGCTAAAAGAAAATGAGACATTAAAAACAATCCCTCAGTGGTGATGCAATTCTTTCACTACCCCTGATGCATTGAGCTGATTTAAAAGAAAATATGAGAGAGGGATGGAAGAAAAGAAGGAAAGAAGGAAGTAAAGAAAGAAGGAAGGAAGAAAAGGGAAGGAAGCAAAACAGAAAGAAGAAAAGAAAAGAAAGAAAAGAAAAAAAAGAAAAGAAAAGCTGTGCATGACTACATTGCTTATGTTGTTTTCATTTATGAACATTAACTATTGATTAGTCCCAGCTAAAAATCATGCAATTAACTTCTTTCTATACACAGACTTAGAACAGATTTTACAGACAAAATTAAGTATATAGAGGGCCATATTCTCTCTTTCCTCCACAAAAGAAATTTATATTGGAACTTCACATGACCTGCTTTTTAAAGAAAGCAAAAATAGAGGCTGATTCTGATTTGTGGATAAAATAATGGAGATATGGTAATGAAGAATTTTCGTAGACAAAGCTGAGAAATTAATCTTAACTTAAATAGAAGAAGCAGATGGGAAATACAGGCCTTGAAAATTCTAGCACAACTGGGTTAGCCTTGAATTCCATTATGTAATGTGTGTTAATAAATATAGCACAACAGGTGCTGTTCTGAAAGTTATTAGCCAGGCTCAGGAGATTCTGAACTCTTCAAAGTTACAGCGTTTTTCTTTTTTTTTTAATCTGGATCAAAAGTGGTGGTGTTCTACTACTGACTTATAAAGTCTAATCTCTGCCATGGACCTTTCTTATTGGTAATAATCTTCTCTTATACTTCCATGGTATAATGTTTGTTCTAGAACACAAGTGATAATAATTCAGTTGTCTGATATTAAAGTCTCAAAAATTTTTTATTGTACATGGTAAATTTAGATTGGTGCAAGAAGGAAAGGCTATGTTTAACAGGAGCATCAGCTCAATTAGGGCAAGGAGTTTTGTGTGTTTTATTCAGTGATGTTTTCCATCTACCCAGCATGATGCCTATGCATCATAGAATATTGCAATTTTTTTTATAACTCAGATAATCATATGGTGTTTTAAATCTTGGGTTCACATGTGAGGATGTTGATCATACTAGTGTTGATTCAACATATGAATCATAGAGTGTTGGAGCTAAGTAGGGCATGATGAGAAAAGATTATACTGTCAAAATGTCATCTTATACTTAAAGAAAATGAAGCTTAGAGTGTCTAGCAGGTTGGTACAGATGAGTCAGTTGCAAAACCCAGTGTTCATTCCTACCTTTCACATGACAGAATTTAATTACATATATTATGTTGTTTGTTTATTTTATGCAAATAGTTTCATATCATACAATTCATTCTTTTAAGTTATATTATTTAGTGGCTTTTAGTACAGTTAAAATGGTGTCCAACAATTTCCATTATTTAAGTCTAGAATATTTCATCATCTGCAAATAAATTCTTATATCTCTCAGAGGTTTCTCTAACTCAGTTCAGTTGCCAGTCACTCATTATCTACCTTCAGTCTCTACTTTTTTTTTTTTTTTTTGCCTTCTGGTCTTTTGATATTAATAGAATCACACACACAGTATGTAGCCTTTTAGGTCTGGCTTCTATCACTTAACATAATGTTTTCAAGGTTTACCTACACTGTAACATACATCAGTACTTTATGTCTTTCTAGAGCTGAACAGTATTTTGCTAATAGATATATGACCTTTTGTTTATTTAGCAATTGATGGACATTTTGGGTTATTTTCACTTTTTGGGGACTGTTATGAGCATCCAGGTATTAATACTAGCCAGGTGCAAAGTCAGTGCTTACCCTTTGAGGAACTGCCAGACTGTTTTTTGAGGTTACTGTACCATTTTGTACTTCTAGGAAAACATGAAGGTTCTAGTTTCCCTATAATTTTTTGCCCTACTCTTTCCTAACTTTTCCTTTTGAGTTGCTTGATTAGCTTGTTCCTTGTCTCAGCTATTACCACCACCTCAGGAAACCTGATATCAGACAATGCCACTGATTGTTTTTGACTGATAACCCCACAGAAAAGGCTGTTTTCACTGGAGTAGAGTTTCCCAGGGAAGCGCCAGCCAGGTCAAACAATGACAACTCTCAGAAAACGGAGTTTTGAAACAGCTTCAACCTCATTCTGACCCTTCTTGAGGTTGCTAGCTTGCTGGTTTACACTGTAATTGTGGGCTGTTGGCTCTCAAGGCTGCCACCGAAGCAGGGAGTGGAGGATGGGAAGAACACAAGAATGACACAAAGCTCATTGATCTTGCTAAGGTTCATTCATCAGTGTTTCCTGAATTGTTGCAAGGCTTTGGTTAATTTCTAGGGTTCAGAAAAGCTGATCTTGACTTTTTTTTTTGCTAATGGTCTAGTTGTTTTCTGAGGGAAAGGATTTTTAAGTGTCCTTTTTCTGTTGTTCCTATAGCGGCCATCGCCCGATTGATTTTTTTAATTACCAAAAAGGTAAGCCACAAACAAACCAAAAGAAAAATAGGGAAAAGAAAGGCAAAAAGGGATTAAAGGAAAGGCACAGGGAGAAGAAAAGAGCTAACCGGGAAACCTCGGAGAAGCAACAATATGCACATGTTTTGTTTATAGAGGACACAGAGCACACACTCTTTTATGGATTTGTGCCTGAAGGAATGCTAAAAAATACAAATAGCATTTTTGATGAATCTGTAACAGATTCATACTCGTAGGGCAAATCTTCCTGTAACAGCATGTGTTGAGTATGTGAAAAGAAAATGCAGCCAATCTCTTTCTCCTCTTTTCACAGTTTTGTCTTTAAGTTAGAATAAAATATCCAAGTAAAAATACCGACCATCTATTATGTATTGTATATTAAAATCTAAGCAAAAAGCACTGAAAACTATGGCATAAGGACAGTTATTTTACAGAGAGCAAATACTTTTAGGACCTGACCTTTGCCAACATTTATAATTTCCGCTTTTTTGATGCTTGAACTAAAAAGATATCGATCTCTCAATGACAACAATTTACAACCTAATTCCATTTCAGAACTCAGCTCACAGCCACTTTAGAAAGTGATCTAATAAACTAATTCCCACTAGGTTTTTAATTACCAATAATTGTCGGATGCAAAACTATTAAAGGCATAGCCCTTATATTGGTATACCCTTCTGTGAATCATACAGGAAATTAATTTCAAGGAAAATGGCTTGTGAGGATATATCCACCCTCTCACAACCCGTCCTCCCAAGAGCTATTGAAATATGGGACAAGCACTGGTGAAAATTGTTAACATTTTTATCACAAGGTTATCAGATGAAAACAATTAACAGGATATAAAACAGCAAAAGAATTACAGCTAATGGAAAGAGATGCCTTTCAATTTACATAAACTTGCATTTAAGCCTCACATCTAACATTTGTAAAAGTCAGCTTTGTGACTTTTCAAAGAATTTTTAACCTCTCTGAATCTATATCCCAGAAGTTGAAGGAGATAACAATGTGTACTTTTTATATCTCTGCAGGAACCTAAATGGCATGTCTTGTCTAGAGTGAGGGTGGCAGTAACTGCAGAAAGAACAGTATCTTTGTGACCGTGTTCATAGTCATGGTCATGTTCATCAATAGAAGAGAAGAAATGGCATTAGAATGTCCTTCTCACTTGAAGAGTGAAAGAGGCAGACTGTCTCCAGAATTTCTCTATCATAGGCACTTCGGTTGTTTATTTCTGTTCCAAGTTCAGTGCTTGGGATTTCAAGTAGAGGAAATTCAACTGAGAGAAAAATTTATGTGTTCCCAGGAGACTTCTGTTAACCCATCAACTCTGGGGCATCTTTAATTGTGTTTTGGAACTCTAAAACTAAATTTCAAATCTATCACCATTATTTTTTCAGTCTCAATGGACAGGGGAAAGGGGCATACCTTTTTATTTAATGCATGTGTGTCTGGGTGCTTACGAGTCTACACATTTTTTTTTCTCTCCCCAATAGCCACTGTTTATTATACCAGGGAAGAAGAAGGACAGGCCTGGGTGAGTCAGTTGCAGTTACCCTTACTGCTGTTTTTTCCAGGCTTCACCATGTTAGCGATGTGCTCACATCATGTGCTGATAGTGCAGAACCGAGACCACTTTTCCAGTTATAGCATAGTACAATTAGAAACCTTTGACAGAAAGCTATCTACTACTCAGTAAATAAATACTGAAGGTACAAAGCCTTATTCAACAGGGACGCAGGATACTCATTACCGTCTATTGTTTGGAAGTTTTTCCATTTCTGTCAGCATGTGATATTTGGCCTTTTCCTTGGCTAGAGAAGGGATAAATTCTAAGGTGTTTGTAAGACAGTAGGATCTGAACCAAACATATGAGGATGGAGATGTAGAGGAAGACATGGATTGAAAAGATATTTGTTAGTAGAAGATAGGACAAGAAACTGATAGTATAAGAGTGGCTTGAAGGATGGAGTAGATTTCAGTGAGACTCTCAGGTCTCTGGCTGAACAAGTGGATTTTGCTACCTCAGTACAGATAAGTACTAAAGGAAGAGATGTGGGTAGAGAGACAGAAAGGGGTGTGAATTTTGGACATGCCCATTAAACCTCAATAGGCTTAAGTAGTTGGGGAAAAAAATCTGCTAGCCGATATATAAATCTTTGGGTTTGTATCTCATGCCTGAAGCTATGAGAATGGAGGAGATAGTAAAGAAACAGTCTAGATGAGCAGAGGGCTGCCGATAGAACCTGGGAAAACATTAGTCATGAAAATGAAGGCAGAAGATGATGAGCATGAGAGATCTGAAAGTCCAGCCAAGATGTAGCAAGACAATGTAGTCTGGTGTTGGAAGCCAAAGAAAAAGTCAAATTTCAGAAGAGAAATGTGAATAGTAACTTCTGAAATCATGTCCCAATTGGTCTCTCTGTCTTTAGTCTAGCTCCCTATGTTTCCTAGCCTCATAACTATTGTCAGAATAAGATCTCCAAAATACAAATCTAGCCACATTTTTGAGTTTGCAATTCTAAAACATCTGTAGCCTTCTAACTTGTGCGTGTGTGTGCATGTGTGTGTGTGTGTGTAAGCTAAACTCATTGCCCAAACTTAATTGGCCTATTGAATGGTTACTGTTTGGTCCTCATTCACAGATATGCAAATATAAACAATATGATTTTTTAAAAAGATTCTCGGGTAATCAGAGGCAGACGATCTGTAGGCACTTTATGAAACATTGTCCTAGGAGATGAAGTTCAAATTCTTTACAAAAAGATCATGACCTTTTGTTTTTTAACTCCATTTCCCTGTCACTACTCCTTTCTACTCTCCATCATTTCCACCCCCATCATGGACTGTCCGCTCTAAACCTGCTAGATTTACAGATGGACTGGAAATAAGGAAAATCTTTCTGGAAAAGAGGCCAGCCTATGTGGAAGGAGCGGTGTGAAATAACACAGGGTACTGTACAAGAAAACAGTCAGTAATCTAGGCTGAATGATTGCAGTAAGTGTACAGAAATGAGTCTGGGACAAATGACAGAACCTTAGTGGGAAGTTTTCAATGTCAGTTTGCAGAATTATAATTGTTTTGTAACAATTATAATCTCTAATTGTAAATTGGAATTCTTGCCTCTTTCATGCTTCTGACCTGTATTTAGCTACTGATCTCTTCTCACTCTTATTGAAACAATGTCTTTGCTTCTGTGTCTGAACTTTATGAAGAAGTATCCAAAAATGGAGAAGTGAGTCTTAAAAAAGAAAATTATACATTCTAAGGTGACTAGAGGGTGCTGAATTATCCAGAATTAAATTGATTCACGGCCAAATGGCAATTAATTGACTTTCATTTTTCCTAAGCCTGGTTCGAAGGCAGGTAAATCACTGTGACTGTTTGCTTAGCCTTTGTAAAAGAAAGAAGCAGGACATCACTCAAGTAGCTAGAGCTCTGAGTTATCACCATAAAACTGAACACCATGTATTTCTCTCCCAGGCACGATTTCAGCTCAGTCGGGTCCAAGACAGCATATGAGCACCTTATGCTGAACACACGTAGAGAACTGGATGGGTTTTGCCATCTGCTAAGCCTCCCAGAGCCTCTAGTTTGAAATTGAAGTGATGTCAGAAGCTGATTTAAGCAGCTTACATATGTTGCACTGCAGGAAAAAAACATTGAACGTTGGGGGCTCTGAAAACCAATGCAAGGCATTTGGGGTCCATAAATGTTTAGTGTTTGTGACAAATATGCCCTCTAGCCGTAGGGTTATACTTCTTGCCTTTAGATGTATGCTTAGATTTTTCTCCTTTGCTTAGTAAAAGAATTTTCACATTTTCTTGTGTATAGCTGGAACCACATGATCATCATTCATTGGAGCAGGTAAGGTTATTTGCATCAATCACAACCTTCTATTATTGCTTAAACTTTGACAGTGGCATACTTTGGTAAAATATTTTATAAATTTGCCATTGTTGATAATACTTTTGGAAATCTTAGATGGCTAATAAATGGAAAAATTTACAGTTACTGACCTTTACAATTCCTTAAGGGTTCTACAAGCATTCTGAGCCTTGTTCCAATCATTTAACTTGTCTACCAAGGCCTTCCATGGGGTGATCTTACCCACTTTTCTCTTTTTACCTCACTTCCCTTTCATATGGTTTCTTATCCAGTAAATTTGTGCAATTACAACTTTTCAACTATAGTGGATTAAAAGTATCTTGAGCTGTATTTTCTAAAGTGAATTTTTCTTGCATTTCCCTTTTCTTTGTTTCCTGCTTCCTCCCTCATCTCTTCTTGTCAAGAGCTTATCCATAATTAAAGACTAGTTTAAGTAACCTCTATCCATGAACTCTCCTAATAACTCGTGTATTTATATTATAGTGTTCAGCATGGTCTGCCTTATTTCACAGTTATATATGAGTATTTTTACGATCTGATATTAATAGGTCTATCTTTTCTTTCTCGATTACATGACAATCTTTGCATCTCTCATGTACATTTCAGATCATTTTCATGTGCACTTTGGACATTTCCTGAAATTTTCATGGCATGAATATTATTTGTTGCAATAAGGAAGGGTATGAATTGTTGCATTATTTTGCAACATTTAAGAAATCAGTGATTTTTCTATTTAAACTCAAATTTTAGAATTCTCTTAGAAGAATTATGGATGGATCCAACTCTTTTTGTGTGCAGGAGAGCAATTGGCTTGTGTCTAAATTAGAGAGCCACCAATGCTCCAGGTTCTACTCAACTCTTTATAATTTGTGTTTTCTGCTCTGGTTCCCCTAGGCATTCAGTTGTGATTTTCAGTAACTATTTTCTGCATTCATTATTCGTGTTCCTTCCATTGCAATCTTCCTTGGATTTCCCTCCTAGTGAACTTTCGTCACCTCATTATTTCTGCTCCATTATCCTGAAGGTGCTTACATGCCACTTTTATCCTTGGTGAGGACATGGATCCGTCCTGTGCTTTCTCTTCGTACAGTGAACATTAGACTGCAGCATTTGGATAAAACGTTCTTCAAGAAAAGAGTAGGAAACACTAAAAGGAGGTAACTGACACTGTACTTCTTGCAGTCCATTGTTTATGCCCCAGATCTGCCAACAAATTATCCTCCTTTTGCTTCTTCCTCTTCTTTCTTTATACTCTATGCCAAACAGTGGTAGCACTGACATTATTTAGAATTGTCAGTGCATAGTGATAATAAAGAAAATGCTGACTTTTTGATATTTATTTTAAAATTTTATTTAGTTTTAGATTCTTTACTGATATTATATCACCTATTGCCTGCTCAGGAGAAAGAAAGAATGGTAAGGAAACTCTCTCTCTGCTTTTCTCATCCCATTCTACTGCTGGGAACCTCATAAAATAGAATCTCTCCTTGGTTTAATAACTTTCAGAAATGGGTTTCATCTGAAGAACAGGGAAGAAAATAGTAATAGTACTTTTGAGTGAAAAGAAATGACTAAATATTTGTTTATATTCTTTCCTGCTTCTAAAAAATATATATTTTTCTCTTTTAAGATACAGAAAAAGAACGAGCCATGGTGGAACTCAGGCAGCTTATTTGCCCACCCTCTTGGTAAGTGACCCTGGTGTGGGCCAGGAGGAGAATAGGCAGCTCCCGTGAGACTATAACACTCCTTGCCCTGTACCTACTGGGGATAGATGTCTCAGCATCTCTTGGGAGGATGATCATATGCAAAAGAGCAAATATGGGAGATTTCCTTGTATCTTCTGTTTGAAGGCAAAGGTTGCTTTCACTTTTTTTTTTGTTATGTTTGTTTTGCTCTATTCAATACTCTGTCAATTGGTTTTATAATGTTCTGTTTTTGGTTTGATTTCGCTGTACCTAATTGACTGGACAACTATTGTGAAGATAATGAGATATACTATAGTACCTATTATTACCATCCCAGTATCCTGCTGTGAAGTTCTGTACCAATTTCACCGCATTGTCTCAATAGGTTTTGTTCTGTCCTGTTCTGTTGTATTTTTACTACTTTCAAAGTAAAAAAAAAAGACACAGATATAAATTCTTATGTATCTAGAAAACATCTGGCCAACATGTGTGGTCATAGAGCAACTGCTGACTTGACTTGAGTTGGATCTATATTTTCTTTGTCCAGAATTTTTGCCTAGCCATGAGTCATGAAATTCTAATCCAAGATGGCCAATTGATAGGTAGCACGATAGAGAACCTCTCTTTGAAAAACAACTCAGATGCTAGAATCTGACACCATGGAGAAGACCAGATGAAAGGAAAGGAATTCTCATGACCCAGGAAGAAACAGAGGAAAAATAAAAAGAATAAAATAAAACAAGAAGAAGCATGGATGGAAGGCTGGAGCTGGGCACACTGTGGTAGCTGTGCTGGGGTGACTCACGATCGAGCTGAGGTCATATCCTCGCTGAGAGTGGGGGTTGCTGAGCTCGAAACCCTTGGTGGCAGGAGGCACTGCAACAGGGAGTAGAAGCAGCAAATCGAACTTCACGGACTTTGGTGAGTGCTGGGAACTGGATTTCCCAGAGCAAGATGACATATTGGATTTGGGCAGACAGGCTTGAATAAACGGCTGAAGCGGCTTCAGTCGGTGGCTCCTGGCCCAAAGTGGATTGGTGGGATCTGCTTGGCTAGGTCATGCCCCTGGTTGGGACTAATAGCCAGGGACAAGGCTGTCCCAAACCTGTGACATCCACAGGGCACAGAGTAATGTGCCGAAGGCATTCACTGGCTGACTGGCTTAGCGGGGAGGGGCCGGCCCACAGCCCACTGTGTGCACCTCACAGATCAACAACAAACAAGAGAGAACAGCACTGCCCTAGCCAGTATGCTGTAGAGGGACTATAAGCAATACATAAAGGTCCAGAGACCTCTACCATTCACCTGTCTGAAAGAAACCAGAAACATGACAAGACAGAGAAACAACAAAATGCCTCCAACCACAAACCCAGGGAAAATAAGCCCAGGAGAGGTAAATATAGAGGAGATTGAGGGCAGCAAACATGCAATATCAGACATGGTTTCATTGGAAATAAAGAAATACTTCCATGACCTCATCAACGAATTTAAAACTGAAATTCTAACTCAGGCAAAGCAATATATAAGAAGATTAATAAAAGAAATTCTGAGTATTCCTCAAGAAGACACAAATGGAAGAATGGAGGAACCCAGAGAAAGGAGAGAAGCCTTTGATGAAGAATATAAACAAAATCTAGAATACATGAAACACATCCAATGAGAGTATCAGGAAATTTAAAATTCCATTGAAAACTGGCAAAACTTCTTAACAGAAACTAAAGACAGACTTTCAAAACTTGAAGATAGATTTACAATGTATGATCGCGTAAGGAACGATCTCTTAAAAATAAGAAGGAATCAGGAAGTAATGATACAAAGGCTAGAAGATGACAAGAGGATTTATAACTTAATAAAAAGTGTGAATGAAGAAGCAGGGACAAATACAAATGAAATAAAAAAGGCTATTCACAGAAATAATTAAAGAAAACTTCCCAAGCATAAAAAGTGATGTTCAGATATATGAGGCATACAGAACTCCAGGCAGCTACAACCAAAACAGATCTACACCCAGACATATAATAGAATCCCATAAATCCATCACAAGAACAGAATATTAAAAGCAGTCAGAGAAGGGAAACAGATTACCTATGAAGGAAAACTCGTCAAAATCACAGTGGACTTCTCAATGCAAACTATCAAATCAAGAAGAGTTTGGAGCAAAATATTCCAAGCCCTGAAAGAAAATTGCTTCCAACCCCGATTGATGTACCCTGCAAAACTGTCTCTCAAAATTAATGGAGAGACAAGATATTTCCATGCCAAAGAGGCATTGGGGGTGTTCGTGACCACCAATTCAACCCTGCAAAGATTATTGAAGGATATTCTAGAGAGAGAGAAGAAAACAACCAGGATTCCAGGAACAATGGCAGAATGGCCTCAATGAAAGGGACAGATAGTGGAATGAAGGAGAAAAGTAAACAACAATGACAGAAAAATAGCATAGAAGAGATGAGGCAGAGAAGATTGGCTATATCGCTGTTTTGTCTTGACTGATTTTATTCAAATCTGGTATGCTTGAGGGTGTCCAGTCTGGGAATAGGGGCAACTACTCTGAAGATGACAGGATTCAATAGGATACCCATTCTGGTTTGATTGATTATCAACTGCCTTTGAAGTCCTATAATGTCTCCAATGTTTAGTTTTTTATTAATAGTGCTATGTACTGCTAAGTTTAATTATACTATGCCTGATGATATAGACAATTTTATTGAAAATAACAGGAGATATGGTGACTACCATAGATCACCTAGTATTATGGTTTTATATGTCCTTTTCATTTCGTGTTTCTCTAGAAATTTGTATTATTGACGTGTTTTGGTTTGTTTTTCCTTCTAATACAGAAAGGTTAGGCATGCATGTAGAGACTTACACATGTGTAGAACTTCTAAACAGTTTATGAGAATTGATTATAGCTATTGTAAAAAAAAAGAGAGAGGAAAAGAAAGTATTCTAAAGGATATAACTGCATGTATGTTTGAGTGTGTAGGATTGATGACCATAATACTAAGCTTTTTGTTGGATAGATGAACAGAGCTGATTGCAGTCTCACTGTTTAAATGTCTACTTTGTATGCTTTAATTTTGTAACTTGAACAACTACTTCTAGGAGGAAAATATATAATTGTCAACTAGTGATTTCTTACTGGTTTTTGTTTTCTTTTGAAATTTTGTATTATTTCTACCCATTTTTTGTTTCATTTTTTCTTTAAATAAAAAAAAGAAATTCCTTTGAAAAAATGGCAAAATCTATGTTTCTTGCTACCACATCTAGCCACAGTCAAAGTTTTATACCTAATGTAATCATGCAAAAGTCATGGTCACCTGGGTTTGACCCTGTCTCCATCATTACTGGCTGTCTGAAACTTGGAAGATTATTTAGTTCTCTGTGCCCTAATTTTTTCATTCATAAATTAGAAGAATAGTAGGTTTTCTATTAGAAATATTATGCAGATTAAGTAAGATAAGTAAAGAACATAGAATGTGGGGAATGGGAACTGTTGTACACTGTAGGTGTGTAGTCTGTTAAAAATTAACTGTGAATAAACTGGTAGTAAACCCAAAGTACCTTAGCTATTCCATGTCTAGGAATAGACCCCAGAGAATTTTTATATAGCACAATGAGAAAACAAGTTGTTTCCCCAATTAAGTGGCAAGGGAAAGTAATATATATTAAGTTCTTATTGTTAGAAACTACAAAGGTGACCTCATTTGCAAGAGTGCAAGAAACATCCTTCCCAAGTTATTACGTTACTGATTAACAGTGGAAGAAAATGATTCTCAGGGATATTCTGCCTAAGGACACTCAGAATGAGAGGCAAAGCCAGTTTTCAAACTCAGGCACATTTTTCACTTCACTGTAATACCCAATGCAGCAACCAAGAAGGGCAATCATCTGTCTTCTTTTCCCCTCATAGACTGTTTTTTTTTTCTTTTTGGTACCCGGGATCAAACTCATGACCTCATGCTTGCCAGGCGCTTACGCTGCTAAGCTAAACCCCCGGCCCCCTCATTGACTGTTATATTGATGACTTCATGTGTTATATCACATGAATTTCCAACTTGCCTCTCTGTTTCATATTCTTTTTTAATACTTTTACATATTATCTCTTTTTTTCATTCTGTTTTCTTACCCCACCCCGTGTTCTTTATACCTTCTATTTTCTCCATTCCATTGGGACATTCAAACTTTTGAACATTTTACAATAGCAGATTGAAGGATAAGAAAAAAATCAGTTATACTAATAGTTATAAGTCAAAGAGAGGAAATCATTAGGTATTATTTTAAAATGGAAAAAATCAACCGCCTTTTCAGATGTCAGCCAGGGGAAGGTGTTCATTTCCTTCTTTTTAAATGTTGCCTCTGCTGCACGGTGCTCTGATTTTTAATGAGAGGGTTTTAGGAACGGTCCATGCTCACTCACCCCTGTTGTACCTGCCCTTCCTCTCACTTACTTTACTAAAGAATAAATCATTTCTTTTTAACTTTTGAAAATGGAATTTAATTTTTCAATGATGTTAATAATTTCTACCCTTTGGTAAAGGACATTGGTTAATAACTATGTATTTTATTAAAGGATTGATTGGTCCATATTAAGACTTCCCAGGTGGCATTTTCTCTTCAAACACCAATGGATCACAGTGATATGATGATGACTTAGTAGTTTGAAAGCCCTTGGGACAGCTTATGAACAAGCATGAATTCTTGATTGATTATATTTTGATTAGCTATACACAGATAGATAAGAATTTTCATAGCTTGCAGATATGGCACAGGGATGCAACAGAAAATGGTTCATAATGTGTTTCATTATGAAGGAATAACACCCTGGTTAACAAAAGAGGGACGGATTAATAACAACTGCTATTCATTTGTATTTGGTGCCAGGTTCTGTGAATTATTTATGTTTCTGGGCAAGGACTGGAAAGTATTTCAATGAAGCCTCGTTTGTCAAGGTTACTTATATTTTACCATATTTTTCCTAGCTATATCTTTCTAGATAGTAACATACATAAATATTTTCATTGTGTTATGCATTTATTTGCAATATTGATGGCACTGTAAAACGTGGGATATTAGCTCCTCTTTAACCAATGTCAGACTAAGAATTAAGATTGGAAACACCAGTGCCTTTGTTTTAGAAATATGGAGGTTAACTTTGATTATTATTCAGCTTTTGTGGCTGATGAGCCAGCTATAAGTCATACTGTGGAAAATTTATTGTCTAGAAATCATGCTCCTGAATATTTTATCTTACTGGAAATGTGCTATAAAGGGGCTGCATCTTTAATCAAATACATGATGATGTTGCAATCTCTTGGTCGTACTGTCATGTGAAAAAGTTAAGGTTAAGCAAAACTAAAGGCACAGCTCCCAGGGAGACCAGTGATTTGGATGTGGATGTGGATGTGGAAATTACTCTTCAAAGAAATTGTTTTACTTTACTTTTTGTTTTAAACCACTAAATATGTTGAAAAGGAATGTACTGCTTAGATTGCAGTTACGCTAGGCAGAGACTCACTAGTGACACTGGGGTGGGGGGGGTATAGAAATCAAATAATAGTAAGTGTTTTCAGTTCTTATCTTTGATAGATGTTCAAAATCTCTCAGTAAAAACCAAGGAAATTTCCTCTTCAAAGAAACACAGCTGCTTAAGGGGAGAGATAAATGCCTGTCTTGTATTTGGAGGTACTCTCAGAGTACACTCTTTTTTGCAGGCTGTCTGCACCCCTCTCCCCTCTACAGCCCCACTTACGGATGCTTCAGGAGGGTTTTGTGGTTGATGTGTTGTGTTCTGCTTAGGCATTAGAAAGAGGAAATGATCATTCATTTTTATATTTGACTTTCAAGTCAAGCTTCTTTACAACTATTGAATATACTCTATCCTGGTGCTTTTATTACATTTTCAGTGATAAAAAAAAACAAGAAAGAGGATACATTAATATCCCTTTTTTTTTTTTGTTTTCAGAAAAGCAGTCAAATTTAAAAAAAGATTCTGGCTGGAAAAGACCTTTAGGCAGGTTAAAAACATGGCTAAAGTATTATCAAACTGCATTATGCTTTTCTTGAACTTGATTAGCTACTTTTAAAATCAGTCTCATTTTTCTTATATAACCTTCTTATAACTTTATTATCCTTTAAAATGCTTTCTCCCTGTGGCCCTCATAGTCTGGAGCAGACTAATTGCTTATTTCACAGAATTGTTGATACTTGTAGTTACTAAATCCCTCCAAACAATGGGTATGGGAACCAACACTGCTCAACAGAACATTTTTGGTGATGGAAATATCCTGTCCCTACACTATCTGATATAGTAGCAATTGTCCACATATGGAAATTGGGCATTTAAAATGTGGTTAGTGTGCCTGACAAACTGAATTTTTACTTAAATTTAAATATTCAAGATGAATATGACTAGTAGCTGCCACATAGAAATAGTGTAACTATTTACTTACATTCTGAATACTGTCAATATCTGTTTCTTGAGCAAGGCTTAATAATACAAGGGCTGGGAGTGCAGCTCAGTGGTAAAGATTTTGCCTAGCATTTGCAAGATGCCAAATTCAATTCCCAGCCTTATCTATTAAACAACAACAACAACAGTAGTAGTAGTAGCAGCAGTACTCCTTTAAAAGGCTTCAAATGAAATTTAATTTCTTACTTTATTTAACATCAATCTAAACACATTCTCTTTTACATGTTTGAGACTTTCAGTGCTAGAAGAAGTCAGTTATAGAAGAAAAGATAGTGGCAACCATAGTTTTACTTACATGAAATTAAGAAAACTTATAAGACTGGTTCTTTTGAGAGAAATAAGATTAACCATTAGGAATTTGATGATTTACTATAAATAGGGCCAGGTGGTATTCTATTTCAGAACCAAGGGGAATTATACCAACACTGTCTATTGTTCAGTATTTTTGCTAGTTTGCATATAGAGAGGGAATCTAAGCACCCAAGATTAAATAAGAAACCTCTGATGCCCTCTGAGAACTACTGGGGGACCCAGATATGACTAACTGCCTGATTTTTGTCACTCCCTTTCATGACATGTGACTTGCTCCTTCACATTGAACTCACTCTTCCTATTACTGAGATTTTCATTCTGCACTTCATCTAGATTGTCTTTCTGAAGCTCTTGATTCTGGCTGATAACCCTCCTAGTCTTGAAGGTCACGCCTGTTCCCTTTGTTCTTGGGCCCTTGGACTTCTGCTTCTTCAACACTATACCTGGAAATTTTTCCCCTACGGCCAACAACCTAATGAGATAAAGTTGAACACAAAAAGGAAGAGATGGGACAGATTTGAGATAAGTTTACCTCAGCCCCAAACTTGATTCCCAAATTAGCAGCATCATTTTTTTTGACAGACCGGAATTATATGGGAGAAGGTCCTTAGCAACACAAGGAGAACAGTTTCCCATAATCTCCTGGCTCATAGCTCTCTGCACTTTCACTTCCATATTTACATTGTCTTAACTGGCTTCCACCTTTAGGGCATGATAACATATTTTCTTTTGTTATTCATAAAATGTACGAGAATCTGTTCCTCATCAGTGTCAAAGATCCAGATAGAAAGCATCCCCTTAACAAAGCTATTCCTTCCAAAGATCATTCTTGCATCCAGATGGCAAGTAGTTATAGTTTCACTCTTCATTTCTATCAAGTAGACTAGTTTGGAATGGTTTTCTTGTTTGTTTTTTGGTATAGTACCACACTTACATTTACAAATTAGACAAAATTCTTCAGTCTCTTTGAAGTTGGGTCTCTTGTCCTCAGTTGCTCTAGATTTTGTAAGCACAGAGTCTGCATCCAAAAGACAATCAGTGATAGTTTAGCCAACTGCTCTGCTGCTGGGTAGCAAGGACTGCCATCTGCTTCATTTGGGATCTTGGGATGCTCACTGTTCTATTTTACCAAGACTCAATTCAATCTGTCTCTTGAAATATTTCACACCTCAGAGTGTATGTATGAGTTTGTTGTTTGTAACTCAAGTGGCAGCCTCTGAAATCAAACTTGCTTAGGCAAAAGATGATATTTAATCAAAATATATGTAACATAGAACAATAATTCCAAGAGAAGTATCACAAAGCACATAAACACATGAGTCTCTGGGATTAACTAACCTCGAAAATTTCTTTGTGTCTCTGTCTTTGCTTTTCTCTGTACATTGGTTCTGTTTGTCATTCCAGTTGAAGATACATTCTTTTTGGGATAAATCTCTCCACTTGGATTCTGGGTCACAAAGGTTTTGGGAAAGGCTCTTATTGGTCCAATTTGGGTCAGCCCATTCCAGTATCAATCTGCTCTTTACTATTAACTACTCCATGTCTTTGACTTCATTCTTCTCCCAGTGAGTATAAAGGGATAAAAGATAAGTTGAGACTATGCTGCTTAACTTTAAGACTCATCTATTAAGACACAGTTTTGTACAATTTGAGGAATCAGAAATGTGGAGATATGATTTAAAAAAAGGTGTGCACTATTTTACAATTGTAAAGTAACACTTGTGCAGAGCAGGGACTGAAAAGCCAAATGATGACCTGTACAACATTTAGCCTGAGAAGATTTAGTCCGATAAGCAGGAAGCCCCAGAATGTGTACGAAGTCATCAGTTTTACAGTTGCTGATAGTTGGATAGCTGCCTTTCTCCTTCCTAGCCGAGCTCTTACAGCCTCCTTCCCTCTTCATGCACGAAACAACAACCATTGACTCTCCTAATGCTTTACCTTCATAATGCCCTGTCTCATATATATATATATAAAAGAGTTTATATACATGTATGTGTGTGTGTGTATATATATATATATATGTATTCTAAGTGTATATATATATATATATATACACACACACATACACATATATATATATACTGTTAGAATAGCTATATATGCATATATATATATATATATATATATATATATACAGTTTTTCAAATATCACATACAGTTTTTAGAGAAGAAATAGAATAAGATAAATTTGTGAAATTATGAACAGGAAAATTAGAAACATCTTCACAATGGACAGGAAAATTTAAACAAAAGATAATTTGATTCAATAACATTTTTTTGGTATTAGTTTTCTCAAGGATTTTGTCAAAAAATGTAAAATTTCTGGGTTTGAGAACTGAAATCAAATGGGGAATCAGATTAAAGAATTAGAATAGTATTCTTGTTTAGATAATAAAACATTTGAAATTCATGTTGCTCATTGGCTAATGAGCAAAGTAATAAAATATTGATATACTGAAGTTAAATGATATAAATGTAAAAGTTAATGCTTAATATGACACTGTTGTATATTGATGTTAGCACGGATAACCTCTGTCTGAGAGCTAGTGAGGAAAGATGCTATCAGAGGAAAAAATATAAATTGAGAACATATATTTCCATTGACTTAGTAATGGAATACTGCTTAGCTATAAAGATGAAAACATTTGAGACATTTGTAGAAAAATGAGTACAACTGGAAACATAATGTTAAGTGAAATAAATCAGACTCACAAGGTTAAATACTGAATGATATTTCTCATTTGAGTAATACAAAATACAAATAAAAAGCAAAATAAAGGATTAATAGAAAGAAGTGGCGAGATGGATCTTTTGCAAATGGGAAAGGATCTAGGAGTCTGAGGAAGGGGATGGGAAATAAAAACAATTAAGATATGTCATGTACATGCACTAAATGCTTATAGCAGATATGAATGTTATATGTCACACACATAAATTAACAATAATGAGAATGGGTAAAGGGGGTTTAAAGAATAAAAATGTGTTGTATGCATATGTACACTGTCATTGATAAATGCAAGCTTCCTGTACTACTAACAAACATGTAGTACTAATATAAATGTACTACTAATAAAATTTAACAATATATTGTCTTCTGAATGAAGAGAAGTAGTATCTTGACTTTAGTGATGAAATCTTGGTAGAACTCAATGAGGGAGTGATCTGAGAACAAATTAATTAGGGGTCAGACTTCAAGTGTGCCCTCGAGGGTCAATAGAGTAAACTTCATCATAATGGTCTCTTCCTCCTTATATAAATATATATATTTGATCTCTGAAACAAATGTAGAACACAAAATCCACCATAGGTCAATTAAGTTAGGATCTGCTGCAAAGTACATATATGCCTATGGCTATTTTAAAATTACTCCCCAGTTGATCCTAATGTGCAGCTAGTGTTGAGAATCACTGATAGAAGAGATGAAAACTAATAATGAATGTACTCATCTAGCAATCAAGAGTTGAATTACTCTTATTAGGGCAGTAAAATGTACCCATCCTCAATTTCTTTAGCTGGGAAATTGAAAACACAAGATTAAAAGCCTAGATTGTTTTTCTCTGTGAATCTTTGTATGTATTCCTTAAAATTTATATATGAATGTAATTCTATATAAGTAGACACAGTATACACAGTATATAATTCTATATAAGTAAACACAGACAAATTCTATGACTAGGTCTTCAGTAATACAAATAACACATGTATAATATATTACAATGTGTGACTATTGTTTTACATATAATTTAATAGATGTCCCATTAAGGAATTAAATAATTTATTGTTACCCTGCTAAAGAAACTTTAATAAATTGAAAAGATTTCACCCAGCTGATGATATTCTCCCAGGTTGTCCTCATCATCATCTAGTGAGGATTTTTTAAAATCAGTTTCTTCAATGTTCTCTTTGACAGTACTTCTAAGTTTCTCTATCAATTCCTCTGTGTTTTCCTTCAGAATTTTAGAAGTATCATCACAGTGACTTTCTGGGACACAGCATGATCTTTTGGTTGCTGAAGATTGGGAGACCCTTAAAATTATGTACGAATTGTATCCATTGATGTAACCAGGTTGTGATAGTGGATTCAGTCTGGATTTCATACCATTATTGCCTTTGGTCATAACTCTCAAGGTGAGACAGTGGACAGAGTCTCACATCAGTAGAAATTGTTATTTCACTCTCAACCTCTCACTTTCCCTGTCATAGCGGATGTCCAATTTAATCCAACTACTCTTCCTACTTTTTGGATGAAGAAACTGAGAGCTTTGTTGTTTCATTAGGTTGTACAGCATTTTCAAGGAGAAATTGATATCAAGATAGTCTCAGTCCAAATCCACAGCTTTGTGGTCACTTCCAAATGTGACATGAAATCTTCATTCTTTAGAAATTTAAAGGAAATTATCTGTGAAGGGAATCCTGAGTGATGGAAAGTAACATGACTAGGTCTCAGGAGATCTTTTTAGAGGGGATAATTTAAGAAACCTTTAGTGATAGGATTTGATTATTGCTCTGAGCAGAAGCTGAGATCTGAGGACTTAAGGGGTCCCCTATTTAGATGGAGCTATATTGGGTAAGAGGGAGGATTTTGCTTGTTGTTCTTTAGAAATAGAGGAAAGAGAGATGGGAAAAAGAGTAAATTTTCTGTGTGAGCTAGTAAAGCATCTTGATTTTTCCTCCAGAACATTCCAGTACAGAGATGTATATGCTGGACTGTAAAACAGAGATTCACAGGGAAGAATGCAGCCAAAACTCATCCCTCAAGTGATGGAATTGTATAAAGTGGTGTCTGCAGGACTACAAGTGGGTGTTGGGGAAGGAGGAGGCAATAGTCAATGTGTGCTATCCCAAAATGAAGAGAATTGCCTCTCTCACTCCCAAAATATGGTTCTGTGAGTAATTTTAGAGACAGTAGTGACTTGAAAATTATTTACTGTATTCCACTAAAAAACTAATAACAATGGCATAGTACCTGTCTTAGTTACTTTCTCATCGGTGGGATACCATATTTATTTTGGCTCAGTTTGTTGAGGTTTCAGTTGATAAACAGCTGGCTCTTCAGCAGGGTAGTGTGGCAGAGGTGCATGGCAGAGGTGAAAGAGTTTATGGCATTTCAGTAAGGTAGCAGAAAGAGAGATCAAGGGAGGATGAAGGAGGACAGAGTGTTCCAGACCACAACCCCAGTGACCCAGGCTTAACCTCTCAAATCACATGTAGCTATAAACTCATCAGCGATGAGTATCATGCCTCTATGTTCTATTCATCTCCCAAGAGACCTGAAGAGACTTTGGGGAACATCTAGGCACAAATCATAGCAGTACTCAAGATATTTCAAGGTAAGGGATTATCAAAATAACAATCTAGAGGTATAATAACAAATAGTGGCACCCTATGTTTCTTCCTTAGCTGAGCAAAGCAGATGTGCAAAGAAGGTAAAGGCATGATGAGGAAGGTCAACTGTTGCATAGCTGTAAAAGATTTAAAATTCAAGGACTTAATTAAATCATTTCTTACCCCCCTTAGATTTAGTATTTCATTATAGTAAGCTTATGAGATTGTACTTTTTAAAAATTGAATCCGTCTAATTTCCTAACTTGGAATTAATTTTTCCCAGTGTAGAATTGTTCAAATGGGCTTTATTATATTCAGTGTACTATTATATTCAGTGTACTATTTGAAATAAGTACACTGGTATGCTTTATTAGTTTTGGTGATAAAATATTGTTAAATTTCTCACAGTACACTGAGACAATGATTTGAACAAGTGAACTGCATATTTATAAGGTGTTATTCTTTTGTTTTGCTGTGAAAGATATTCTTAAATTATTTTAACAGAGCATATGCTTCTGTAATAAGTCAGTCTCCAAAATTTAATTGTTTACAGATGAATATGCCAGGTTCTTTAGAAGATATATTATTGTACAGGTTAAAAATATTAAGCAATTCCCAGAGCACTTAAATTCAATTTGGTTTGACTATTTCATTATAGTTTTTCATTTAAGCACAAACTAGAGCCTTCAAAATAATGACACAGCTCCCCAAAGTTTTATTCTAAATTTAGGTCAGATACTTAGTGTGTGTTCTCCATAAGAAGCAGGTGATTATGATGAAAAATGCCCATTGGTTGCATCTACATGGAAGGTGTCTTATTCGTGTGCTTTTAAAACATAGGGATAACTCTTGAAACCAAGATTTTAACTGCCACTTGTGTACTCTCAAATTCTGGCCTTTCCTATTTGTATAAACTTGTCATACCTGTTTTAGACCTTCTTAAAGAAATGGCACTTGAGTAACAAGTTACTTGTGTTCACATTGGAAGAAAATCAAATAGGGGTATAATTTGGTATGAAAGTTCAACAGCGTACCAAATTACATTCTCTGACTAAGAGAAACCAGCAAAGATATTTTCAGCATCAGTCACTGAAAACCCTGGTTCAGGAACTTATGTTCTGCAGTGTCTGCATTTGTATAATCACTGGGGATCTGATTAGCTCTATGTGTGTCTTTTCTCATTTATCTTCTAACTTAGAGACCCATATGCAAATAAGAGCTAATGGGGGCTACACCTGGAGGTTGTCATGCTCTCTTAGAGATGTTACCTCCCCCAACAAAAATGAAATGGTAGGGTTTTTTTTTTTTTCATGACAGGAGGAACATTTTCAGCATTTAGTTTTCAGGGTTTGTTTTTACAAAGAACACTTACTTATACACTGTCTGCTTTTATGAGTCATTCAAAATTAAATGCAGTAGTCCTTTTCAGCAAAGCAAACCACCAAAAAAAGTGTTGTCTGGTTTGACACATGAAACTCAGAGAAGTTGTCCATGCGATAAGCATTGGTGATTTCCAAAATTTAGAACTGTGTGCCAAAGTCGGGTCTTTGGTGAATTACCAGAGTAAATTCCTCTCACCAACTAATTTTTTAAAGATAACCATTTAGTTTCAGATGATGATGACCCCTCTGTGCTGTATTGAATATCATTGTGTCATTTTTTCTTTGACATCTCTAGATTGTTTATTCCTATCTACTTTATTAGAGTTATTTATATATGAAAAATATGATTTACATTCATGTGTTGTCATAGATCATTTCCTTCTTGCATGGTGACTATATTGTATTTTCACATTCAGTTTCAGATAGCTTGACTTGGTTAAAGTATATACATTACATCTATTGTATTGATACTCTATTTTGGTTATAACATATCTAACGTGGAAAGCAAGATACCTTAAAGCATGAATTCATTTATTGTTGAGATGTTTGTATTCCTTTTTTTTACACTAAAATAAAATCTGCAAATAAATTTCAATTGCCAAATCCAGAGGATTTCTCATAAAGGGATAAAGTAAGCTTAAATTTGTTCAAAAGTAATAGTGTAAAATTCAAGTTACTGATTTGGTTAGTGACTTTTCTCCAAGGATCATGTTTCTCTCCTGTATGTCTGAACTATCTTCAGAGGATGTTTTCTCCCAGGATTCTATTCATGATAGATCCTTGATAAGGCACATAAAGAACTGATGTAGGTAGACTCATAAGACAGATGCCATCAATAAATGCCTCCACAAAAATACTTGCCCGTCACAAGTTAATTTGATGTAGTATTTTCTGTCATGAGGCTGGATTAATTTTGTCCATTTTCCCCTCTTGTCGTAATTCTTGTCATGTGAATAAGAATGTATTATAAAGAAGAACATACTAGACATTATAATTCTGTGATAACTCATTTTTGTGACAAAGAATATAATGAGACCAGACAATAGTGCAAATTCATCATATTCTTACAGTGAACTTAATATTGACTTTCTGGCTCCCTTTCATGATTTCAAAGGCATGTCACTTACGGTTTTATACCAACCGAATGATTAAAGGAACCACCACTGAAAGACTTGTGCTGATTACAAAAGCCTTTTCAACAGGGAAATAATAGAACCATTTTGATTTTCTTTCTTTTCAAGCTTAAACACATATTTAATGTATATCTGTGATTTTATTTTGATGAAGAAAGACTCCTTGATTTGATAAAGTTACTCAGAAAATGTTACAAACTGGGAGATTGGACAGCATTTATCATTGAAAAAAGAACAAATTTCCTCAATAAATCACTATTATAAGTCACCAAGGAAAAACAAAGTTTTATAATAAAGAATCTTTCCAAAATACTCCCCATATTTTGTCCCAGTATCTAGAGCAAAGCAATCACTTTTAATATGAGCTTTAGCTTCAGACAAAGAACTCTTGATTCAGGAAATGCCTCCCTAGCGAACAGAGTGTTCTTTTCTTTTTGAAACTACTATCCATTTGTATAACTCTTACCCTAGCTTTACGAATTTTTCTTCCATTTCTTCTTTTCATATTGGAACAAAGAGAGTAATGAAGCATAAACATGACTTTAAAAAAGTAACTTGGGGCAAAGAGTTTTGTTATGGTTTGGATTATAACTATCTCTCAAAACTCACGTGTTGAAAGCTTGGCCCTCATTTGATGGTGCCATTGGAGGGTGGCGGAAACTCTAGGAGGCGAGGTCTCGTTGGAAGAAATGGGTGATTAGCCACATTATCTGGAAAGATCTATCTTGTCCTGTCCTCCTGTCTCTGTCTCTCTCTCTGTCTCTGTCTCTCTGTCTCTCTTTGTGTACCTCCCCTCCTCCTTGAGGTGAGCTGCTTCACTCTGCCACATCCTCCCACCTGCTATGTTCTGCCTCACCACAGGCTCAGAAGCACTGAAGCCTATCAGAGAAATCTCTGAAACTATGAGTCAAAGTAAAACCTTTTCTTTAAAGTTGATTTTCTTGGGTATTTTGTTCTGTGATGGAAAGCTGACCAATACACGTTTAAACAGAAACATAGGAGCCAGACTCTATAGGGAACATTGGAGCTGAAAGAATAGTTCTGTTCTATGAATGTCATTCTCCATATTTGTTGATGTCTCTGGAGTGATCACAGTCACTGACTATCACAAAATCATTGTCTTATGCTGAACTCAGATGTCTCCACAGAGTCTTTATCTCAGTCATTGGAAATAAGCTGCTAGTTATTTTGTCTCAAAAGTTGAAGCCTATTTGTGAGCTCTACTACATATGAGATTCACTATCTACAGGCCTGGCACATAGGTGATGTTAGATAAGTGCTCATTGAGTGGGTGGTTAAATGTTTCAAATTTACAAAGAAAAAAACAAAACAAAACAAAACAAAACACTACACCTCTATAACTGGGATCTCATTTTCCCCTATGGAAGGCACATCCAACCTGTGGCTAAAGTTGGAATTTTGCTTCCCCCTGTATGTGGTTTTTGGTCTTAACTGCCTCAGTTATAAAATGTAAGCTCTGCACCTTTTCTTTTAATGTTAACTTTGTATATTTTTACTCGCATGTAAAAATCAATTATAAATTAAACCAATAATTTTTGCTTGACCTGATTTTGTGGATTTGTTTTTATGTAAGAGAAGGAATTAGACATTTTACCTGAAGTTTTTTGCCAGCAGCCTTTGATGAAGATGTCAAAACCCTATGTTGGATTCTTTCTTTTCTTTTCCTAATTACAATCACCTGTAGCAAAAATAGTAATAGTGTTCTTTTCTTGTTAGAACCTGGGGATTCTATTCTGGTGTTGAAATTGGAATGCCTCCAGCCGTCTGCAAAGTACAAAGAATACATTCTGTGGCTGAGGCAGAATTTATAGATAGAGACCCACTCTTCATTCTCCTGGAAGATCAGCTGCCTCCGGAGAACAAAAGACCCAGTCTGAGGTGGATCCTTACAAATGGTCCTTGGACACGGGAAGCCCAAGTCACCCAATAGGGGAGCAGCTAATTGGCTAGACCAATCTTGAAATGAATTACACTGCTGGTTGGCAGGTGGAGTACATTGTAATGCACTACATCCAGTATGCATTGTAATTTGTTTTTAATTACTGTGTTTGCCTGGGAAAGGCTGTAAGGTCTACTCATTGCTCATATTGCTATGCTAATTGACTAGAGATTTACACACAAGGTTTTACACAGTGTCCTTTGATTGCCTGTGGTGATCTGAATAAAATGGTATGTATTCAGTTTTTCTAAGACTTTAAGTTTTAATATCTTGAATAAAGATGGAAAACTTATCTTTTATTAAATCTTGATTTAAACTAGTAAAGGCTATATATGATTGTATTTCCCTTTAAGTATGTCTATGATTTCATTTTGTTTCCCTTCACAGAAAATGGAATATTGTGCGAAATGTCTATGGGTGTCAGAAAAAGAAGTACTGATTTATGTACACCCTCTGATAGACCAGGAAGGTAGGAGGTGAGGTGGGTGGGAGAACAGGCTGGCTGCAAGGAAAACGAAGCAAATGGTAAGCCAGGTGTCTGCTCAGCAGGAAATATGCCCAGGAGCAGATCCTGGGAGCTCAAAGTAGGTCAGGTGGGGTTCAGGGGAAGACAGGTGCTGGACAAAGCCATGTTTTCAACCTGGGAGCAGTAGTGGATGGACCTTGGATGATGAGAGAAGGCACGGAGTTGACCTGCAAGGATTACAAGGAGATCATTAGAACAAGGTCAGCAGAGGACGCGTGAAAGGCAGGCAGGTGAGGAAGGATGTACCCAAGCACAATGGGTCTTCTAAAAGTCTCTAGATGAGCAGAAATTGTGTTGTTCATACAGGTAACTTATATAGTATCTCCAGAGCCTCAAAGTTGTTACCCTAGGGTAAAAGAGTAGCACAAATGATTGAAAGTCCAAGAAAAGAAATGGTTGTGTTTGTTTCATTTGTAATGATATAAAATTCCTGGTATAAATTTGAAGTATAAAACACCTGTGTTAAATATGTAACCTCTGTGTACACTCTGGTGTAGGAGGCCCTGTTTTTCTTTTTCTTTTTTTTGTTCTTTCAAAGCAGCTACATTCTACTTCAGTCCTTCAGGGTCCACTATATCTCCTGGCATATAATTAGTTACTAATGACTTTCATTTAATATTCACTGAAAAAAAAGCATTATTTTTCTTTCTGCAATATTTTGTCCCTAATTTTAAAGACATAAATGTGGTTCTGTCCACAAGAACTTAACACAAGCAGTACCAAGTCGGGTTTATAACTTCATTGTGAAATTTAGGTACGGACTCATCTTGACTTGGTAATCTAAATATTTTTGCCTTGCCTCATCTTATTTGGGAGATGCATCTGGGTTATAGTTTCTATATAGTTGTCTGAATTTTCAAATTTATTTAGTCATTGTTCATGTTGTTAAATTTATTTTTGCACTAATGTGCTAGTAATAACAGATTATAAAGCTAGTGACCATGGAATCTTTTTTGCTGTTGTTGTTGAAACAGAGATCTGCTATTTTACCCAGGCTGACCTTGAACTTGTGGATCAAGAGATTCTCCCACCTCAGACCTCAAAGTAGCTATTACTACAGTTGTGCACCATTTTGCCAAGGTAAGGGACCCAGAAATTCTGACTTTAACCGAAAGTGTCCACACTACACAGAAAGATGTATGTTCACACCCAATATATGCAATAATATTTAATCTTTTCTGCAGATTTTACATGAAACATGACTAAGTCACTGTTTCTCAAATTAGAGTCATATCTACTTCCTTGGTAGGCACGAAGGGGTAAGATTGATAGTGCATAGAGTTTAGAAAAGAATCTGTATTTCTCTGCATTAAGTTCACAACTCCACCACTTAGGGATATGACTGGTTCATCTTATCTGTAAAATGCAAAGTGTAACTTTACATATCTCACAGAGTTGGTATTTAGATAGAATGTTCATATGTGTAATGTACTTACAGTACTAGACCCACAGTAAGCACTATCTAAATTTTATTATCCTTAATGTAAGTCTTATTATAATTATTATTAATTACAATTGTATTTGAGAAGAGGAAAAAGACATGGAGGATAATAAAAGGAATTTTGTTCCAAAAGCTTAACAAACATAATGGTAGATACCATGGAAATGGAATTCTGAGCAATTTTCATCCTAACTAGACTTTTAACAGAGATTTTATTTTCTGTCCAGGTGTTGGAGAACATATTGAATATAATCTACACATTTCTTATAAATGGAGATGATGTAGTCATGGATAGCACAAGAAAAGGGTTTTTATATGCAGAGTGATTAATTCCCTGTGTTGTTTTTAGATTATCAGAGTAACAATTAGACTGTGCTTTCATGATAAGTGTAATTATGAAACAATATTGACAGAGAATTCAAGACTTGTGCAATTAACACAAAGTGATAATCAAATCAAATTGTAATATACTGGCAACCATAAAGCAAATTTGCTAAAACAAAGAAATAGACCCAACATGAAAGTGTACAAGGATGAACTTCAGTGCTCAGGAACAATTTGGGTAGCCAAGTGATAAAAATTGATCAGAATTAGTCATCTATGAATAATCATGACTTTAATTAAGGTGTTATCAGTAAGTCTGTACTGACGGATGTTAGCACCAAACCCAGCTGTGACATCACAATCAACATGTCTGCCTGTAGAGTTTTGTCCTGGGATTGTCTTCTTTTGTTTGAAATCACATTTAATCCTTCCACAACAGGAGGCTGATAGGCAATTGTGAATGCGTCAGTCACACTGGTTTACTCTCTAATTTCATCTGAGGAAATCATTTTATAAACTAATATCTTGATTCCATGCAGAAAAGAGATGGAATACACAATAAAGTGTCCACAGGGGGTTTTAGCATTTCATTTGGGGTGTCATATTGAACATTAAAATGCAATGTAATAAAAAGATGTGTAGAGGAGATGAAATGATGGTGTCTTGCTGAATTACTTAAAGAAAAAAAAAGACTGTTTTAGCTCAGAGTGCTACTTTTTTATATATATAGTTTCAACTGATATCTTGGCTTCACAGAAAGTCTAGTTTGCAGAGATGGTTTTATAAACCTCCTGGGTGAAGGGAAATAGTCTATTCTGATTGGCCTACCAATAGGAGACTAGCTCAAGGAAATGAAGGAGGAGAGATGAAGAAAACTAATCAGCAACCTGAAAGTTGGAACAGGATATCCCAGGGGAAATGCATGTGAGTGGAAGATTAGTTTCAAAAACTAAGAACTTGAAGGACAATTGAAGGGCAAGATAATAGGCTGAGCATACAGAAAAAAATAGGAAACCGCTACATTGTTAGCAAACAGCTGGCTTAAAGGAGAACATTTCAAACTGGGTCTATATCATTTTAATTTCCTTAACTAAAGAAGGGGATGTGACAGTCCTATATGCCCATTTGTGAATGATTATCTCAGCAGAATATGTGGTATTTGAAGAAAATCATGTTTTAGAATAATACAAAACTGTGTTTAATTAAATAATACTGAGAGCAGATTGCTTGGTTTATATGTTTGCACTTCAAATTTCTGTAGGTTGTATATTTTCTTGCACATGCAAATAGATTATTATTATTATCTATATATTCATATGTTACATTTTATAATTGATGTATATATGATGTTAATATCATACATACTTTGCTCTAGTCTCCATTGTCAAGATTCAGATTGCTTCCGTGAAAATAAAATTGTGCAAGGGATCCCTGGAAAGTGAGTGCCTAGCAGAGCCATTTCTGTACAAATGGTCCATACTTAGGTACTTTGAGAGTCAGCTCTGCCTCTGAAGTATATCCGGAGGCTGACTGCTGCCGGTCCTTTTTTTGCTAGCAACTGCCGTTCCTCATTCAAATTTTGCTGGTAGCCTTCACTATTCCCACCTTTTCTCAAGGTAACAGCCAGAGAGGTGCTAGGAGAATGCAAGTCCCTCCATGCTCCTTCTGTGCTCAGACACTGTAGCTCCTGATTCCTCTCGTTCAGAAGTCCCACATGACCAGCGCACATAGAAAGAGAGCTACCCACTTTTGACCGTAGGCTATGTTTTCCACTGACTATATATAATTTATTTTAAAACCTTTATGATTTATTCAGTCAGTTTAGATAGATATAGGGTTATTTTCAGCTTAGATTTCACCACAGCAGGGTCTGAGTCCAAAAGTTATTATTCTGGTTAAATCAGTATGTAGCTGAAATACATTAAAAAAGCAGCTAATCTTTTTTTCTTTTTTTTTTTTTTGTTAATCACTGGGTGTGTATTTGCACAGAACTTCTGTGGAATGAGATAGTGGAAAAAGGAACCAATACAGATGAATCGACTCTCACACAAGGAAATACACAAGGAAGTTATGAATTTTCCTATAGAACACACATGAATGTTTACTTATGATTAGGGACAAGTGACAATAGCTTCCCTCTCCTGATTTGCATTCTGATAAAATGTAAAATTAGGTAAAATAATAGGGAAGATGGGACATTAATGAGTACTTGTAGCAACTGTACATCTTATTGTTGAGGGTGTGGTGTCTCTTTACCCACAAACAGGCAGGCTTCCCAGCACTGAAGCACAGGGTCAGGTGTCTCCGCTTTGGGGGGAATCTTTTCAGCAGAACCATTTGCCCTTGCTCCACAGAAGGCTGTTCCCCTTGCTCAAACCCACTAGAGCTGATAAGGACTAGGCAGGAGGCCAGGAGTCCTGGAGGAAGCTCCTCCCCATGCACACTGGAAGGGTGGGGAATGAATACCATTGCAAGATGTTTTGACGACTTAGAATGAAAACAGTAGAACTTGCAGGTTAGTGGTGTTGGTGGTGAAAAGGGTTAGAGAAGAGTGAGTCTTCTGTTTCCTCCATGTGGTGCTCAATGTGATAAAAACTCCATCTACATTCTTTTATCTGCTCTGAGATGAGAAATTCTGCTCTGTTCCCACATTGTACTTTCTTTTTAGAGGCTCCTTTAAGGAAACCTGCCTCCGCTCTAACTTGAGATCCCGACCCCTTACATTCAGTACATTTTGTCTCCTGTAGCCTGACTGCATTGTTTCATAATAAGAAAAAAATCCCTGTGTCCTAAGTGGATAGAAATAGAAAGGCTATATTTTTGAGAAGTTAGTAAATTGAAGACTTGGTTAGTGGCATTGTGAATGCTTTATTTCCAGGCATAGCAGAGCATCTAATTTGAAGGGATAGAGCGTAGTAAACATTACCAGCACAAAACTGGCATCCTATTAAGCCTGTACAGTCAAAACTCAGTGAGTGACACTGGCTAGAGAGAGTTCTATGGTAACCTAGGAAGTAAGAATTTAGAGTGTCAGGGGACAGAGAATATCAAATTACTGTCAGTTTGCTATCAGAACTCAGTTCAAGCAAATATGTCATACCATCAGTGGCAGACATTTAGAAAGCCATGGCTCTATGCAAATATATTGCTTGGCTACCACCCTAAAGCATTTTCATTTTTAATCTCAGCTCCAGGATCTTCTGTCCCTATTTGTGCTTTTTTCTTCCGTATCACAGATCTGTCTTCTACTGCTGCCAGAATATATTTCACATTTAAAAACCATAGTAAAGGGAATCTGGAGGCAACCTGAACATTTCTATTTCAACAGCCTCATTTTACAAATGAAAACAGTCTTGGTGACATTAATTAATTTGCCCAAGATTCTCCCATAAAAGTTCACAGAATTACCTTGCAACAGCTGCTTATTTTCTGTTTGTTTTTACCATTGAAAAGGTATCTATTTTAAAAGCAATACAAAACTCTTTCTAGAAAATTTTAAGGTTGACATTTGTGGAGATTTTTGGAGCTGTCCTTAAAGGATCTTTGTGTAACCTTCTCAAGTATATCATGAGTTACATAGAAGTTAAATTCTTCAGGAAGTACGGTGTCAGATCTCATCAAATTCACTTACTGCCTCTGCCTGAGCATCCCAGTGAGAACAATGAAGGCATCATCATTTTCCTTAAAGCAGAGACCCTAACTAATCATAACTGAATCCATTAGATAGTGTCAAATGGAACATTGCTTACTCTTTGAGTGCCAAGTGGTACATATAATGAGTTGCTCATGGGTGAGGGGTGGGAGGAGTATATTATTAAATGTGGCTAACACAGAAGTTGTCTTGAATACAGAATGACTGAGCTGATGTAAACCGTTATCTGGGTCTATAAACCTGGCCAAGACATTTAGGAAAGTATAAGGTCAGGGGTATTTGCTGAGTCCATGATAGAGAGGGTTTATACTCTAGTCCTTAATCCTAGAAATTTCAAGAAATAGAAGAGGCCCATAGCCTCACTTTAAAATGTTCCCTCATCTTACACAGCCACAATGCACAGTGCTCACCATACAAGTTCTACAAAGGGCCTTGTATTAGATACTTAGGATACATATTAAATTCTCACTACAACTGCACTATTGTCAATTTAAATGAACACTGAGGCTTAAAAAAGGTCTACTGCCAAGATTTTCCAAGGAGTTGACATGTGGCCCTGAAGGGACTGGCTACTGGCTCTCAAATCTTCTCTTTACAAAGAACCAACAGCTGCTGTCTCTGTTTAATTCTACCCCTTCCCACTCTTTCAGTAACTTCTCTGTCAATAACAGTTTGTTTGGAATCTCCTGGATACAAACTATACTTGCAAGACAAAAATTCAGGAATTCCGCAGCTGCTGGTAAAACTGATTTCCTAAGATTTCCCACTTGACTGATCTGTGACTCATGTTCCTAGTCATACTTGTTATTTGAACACTTCATTTCAATAATGCTTATCAGGAATTGCCATCTATAAAATGCATCAAGTGAGTGTAATTGCTGGGATAGTTTATGAGTTCTAAACGGTTGTTGCAAACCCAGAATTTGATACAGCGAAGATGAGTGTTACCAGTACAAATTGTTTCTCCTCAGTAATTTCTGATGACTAACATAACTTGAATCCATTCAGTGGGTCCAAACAAGAATGGATTCAGTGAATATAATGCATATGGATCATTTTATAGTTTTCCAGGTGTGGTTTTAATCATCTAGTTAGTGTTTTTTCATTGCTTACTCTGTGCTGAGCACTATACTAGGTACTAAGGTGAATACAATTATTAGACACTGGCCCATATGTTAGTTTGTATTCTAGATGGTGGAGAAATACACACAAACATCCATAGCACAAATGTGTTCTATTCAGAAAAATTATCAAAATTTCAAGGCACTTATATAATACTGTACAATCTTTTTAATGACTCTATGAAGTGTATATCAACTATAGGTTATAGTAAAAGAATACAAAAGCTCCTGGGATTGGGAGAAATAATGGAATAAAGCAAGGATGTTGACTGACTGTAAGAATGTGCATTTTTCACTGCGTTACTTCACCATATAATGTCATGACCTTTAAGTGAATGGTTTTGAAAAGTACTATAGTTGTTTGGAAAATAAAGAAATCCCTGTAGGCCAGGAATCTTGCTCTTATATAATGGTAAAGATTCAAGGGAGATGAAGAGGAAAGGGTCTGTACCATAGAGAAGAGATGAGAAGCACAGGGATAGAAGTATCAGTGAGACATGCAGAGTAATACACTAGCCAGAATGAGTGAAGTGCAGAGCAAACATAAAACACAGGTCAAGTGTGACTTAGAGAAGCAGCTAGGTTAGCTGATGGCAAACCTTGGAAGCCGGTTTATCAGTCTCTGACCTTCTCTGTACCTGGGGACTATTTGAGGGACAAACGTCTACTCCCCACCTTATTTCTGCTTCTCCTTATTTTTTGTTTTTCACATCAGTTTAAATCTTCAGAATGCTGTTGCTGACTGTTATAATTTGGATATTCTTCCATCAATGAACTCCTAGATCACCAATTTTTTTCCTGCAAAATTTATTACTTAATAAATTATTTTCTGTACTTTATTTCCTCCTAATTATTTTAAGTCAATATATTTATGATTTCCTCCAGATAAAAACGTCTAGAAGGCTAGGAGTCTATCCTATTTATTTCAGACTGATTTTAAAAATCCACATTATAAAACAAAGATGAAATACATCAGAACAAAGAGCTGGGAGTAGAAGAAATATAACTGAGGGTAAAGGGCAAACACAAATATGAACACTTCCATCAGGTATGAAAACATGATTTGCTATCAGCGTCAAATTGAAAGAAAGCAAGGAGAATAATAGATTTGTCATCAAAGAGCAAGAGATGCTATGTCCTTAGACAAGCTGTACTCAGCTAGTACTTTCAAAAGGTTAATTTTTACTTCTATCAACACACATTATTTAACAGTTAACTTCAAGTAAAAAGCACTGTGCCAGTCACCAGTGTATTATTGCTCAGCTCCAAGCACACCCCTACTGTCTGCCGAAAACCAGAGCTGGGCTCTGTCAAAATCTCTCCTTGCTTCCCCAGCCTGGTGTTAAACTCTGTCCATGCAGCGCTCTGGTGAATCATGGGAAGAGTAAGGCTTTCTCTTCACAGTTCTACCTGGTCCTCTTGTATCTCCATGAGCAGCTTCTCATAAAATTCCAGAGAATGGGTTCCCACCAGGAGCTCCTGGGTGGCTCCTCCCTGTGGATGGCTTCCCTGGGACCTCTTTGGCCACCTTGATGGCAAGTTCCAGCCACCTTGCTGTGGACAGTTGGTGGCTTCACAGTGAGTCATGAGCCATGTGCCTCTCTGGAGATGGCTTTTTCAGCACTACTCTCAGAGGGTTTCCAAGGGAGCTCTGAGGTACCTCCTCATGGCGTGACTTCTGACATCCCACTGGCAGTTGCTTGGTGCCTCTTTCGTCACCCTTGTGAAGGTGGTTCATCTCACCTGCTTAGAAGTTGCCTTCACATCGGTTATCACCATATGGCCCTTTGTTGACTTTGTTGTTGTTATTGTACCGAGGAATTGAACTCTGGGTTTGCACTGAGGTACAGCTCCAACCCCTTTTAAATTATTATTATTATTAATTTTTAGTTTTGAGATCAGATCTCACTAAATTGCTAAATTGCCTAAGCCTCCCAGAGTATCGATGAACTTTTATGCTAGGCTGTAGGCCAAAACAGTAACCTTGGGAACCAGACTGGAATGCAGCACAGAGCAGGAGGGATCATTTAGGCTTCTTCTTTTCTTGGACTCCTACTTCAGCCCAAGAATAATGGCTGCTCTGCTTCTCTGCTTTTGTAATATTCTTAAGGGTTCTCTCTACTCTTTTATAGTGAATCACTCATTAACTTATTCTACCATTATAACTTCTACTTTTTTTTTTTAACATAAAAGTGTTTGATCACTGTATAGTTTCTTTCTCCTGATTGGACCCTGACCACAATACATGATGAAAAGTTAAGGAAAAGAACTAATATTCTCTACCCCCACACACATTTCTTCACCTATTCCTGCAACCCAGAGACACTTTAAAAACTATATGTGTTTATCGTAACATTTCTACTACACTATCGTTTTTTGATATGTAAAATTAAGATATAATCTCTTCTCTGGCTAATCATCTTAGTGATATTAATAATATTATCATTTTGCTAAATTAATAATTACTACATATGTTATAACTACATAAATATTGTTCATTATTCACACAATCTATGTGCTATGATCTTGTTTTCTTCACTGTCTTGTTCTTTTAAGAATTTAGTATTGGAAGTAAAAGTTGATTTGAAAACATATAGACATTTTTAAAGAATTCATCATCTATTTCCATTTTGAAAATGATCTGATAGATTTGTGGAATACCTACCAATAAAATCTTTTCTGAGTACATGATGCATCTTTTGCATTTTTTCCCTATAGAATTAGAACAATGTTGAACACATAGAAAGCATTCAGAAGTCTTTATTTGTGCTATCTGCCTTCCAGTTTTGATGATATTCCTTACCAGAAATCTATCCGGATATATTTCTCAAGTTTGTTGTGCTTAATTTTTATTCTATAAAATGAGGAGAATGAAACTATGTATCATTGAAGTAAATTCTAACCGATAGATTTCGAACTTCTCTTATTTATTTATAACTTCTCCTCTAAAACTAAGCTAGTTTACTAGTATCCTTCTGATAATATATCCCTTCAACTCAGTATTACCTACTACTTCTCAGGAAACTATGAACATTGTATGTCATATTCCCGGGAGCACACACTCCATATCCGAGCACTGGTATTGCATTCTTTGTTTTTAGCATATTCACATTTATAAAAATGATCAAAGATTATTAATCTTTCCATGGTGTTCCATAAGAGATGAGATAAAAATGATTAATGTTTAAATAAAAATTTTTAAAAATTACTGCAGTAAAGGACACATTGCTGTTAATGTCTCGCAAAATACTCTGCATTGCTTCACATACACTTTGCCATCATACTTGCCACTTCCTGAAGCAGTTCTGGAAGTGGTTTTTCATGAGTGTCTCTTCATGTTTGCCTCAACATGCTGAATCAATTCAAAACATTTCCGGCAAATTCTATAAATAAAAATATTACGATGTGTCTTCACTCATTTTATTCACTGGATCGGTACCATGTGACTTCTGGCTCTTTCCCAGAGTCAGATTTCTTAGGAAAGGCAACCACAACAATGCAACAAAGGACTCTCAAAAGAGACCTTCCAGAACTGCTTCGGAAAGTGGAAATCGTGACGGAATATATATGTTAGAAGCAAGCGGATATAGTTTGAGGAGAATTCATGGCAGTGTTTCTTTTATTGTGAATATTTTTATTTATTTAAATTTAAACATTCATTGTACATTTCCGTTACACCTTTTATACAGTTTTATTCAATGATTTGCATTGCATAAGCTTGTATTAAGCACTTGAGTACTGAAATCATTGTGCTATATGATATGGTATTTTACTTTCTTAAATGGAGGATAGTGAAATTGCAATGTGTTGTAGAAGTTATATAATCAAGAATTCCTGAAAATATTCTTAACCTCTATGTGTACATTTATGTACATCTATGTGTACTTTTAGCAAACACTTCTTGAACGCTGATGTGTCAGGTAATTTTCTAGGCAAACAACAGTGAATAAAAATATATAGCCATAATATATGATATAATGACAGAGATATAATGACATTTATCTCTGTCATTAGAAACAGAGATAAATGATATCAAATAATCACATCAATGAGTCTGTTTGCAATAACGTTTGAAATAGGAAAAGTGGGTGGAAGGGTGGTCAGCTTCTCAGACAGCTTGTCGGTTAGGGAGGTCTTGGGAGGGCTGACCGAGGAAATGATCCTGTGCCTGAGACCTAAAGGCTGAGCAGGAGTTAGTACGGCAATAGTGGAGGGGAAAGTCCTTCAATCTGAGAAATATTCTGTATAAAATCCACCTGGCAGGACATGGTACAGGAAGTGCCAGGAAAGAAAGACCTGTCAAACAGGGAGAAGGGGAAAATGTCTATAGCGCTGCTGAATGGGCCAGCGTTTCACAGCCTTAGGAGCCTTCGTTGGTGTGTGGCCACCCCTAGAGGATGGGGAGCCATTGGAGAACTGGGGCAGAAGGAGAAAGGAACCATAGTCTGTGGCTGAGATTTCTACCTTGGAGAAGCTCGCAGGCATCACTGTGGAGAATCACCTGGAGAAGGTCAGAATGGATTCAAGTGGACCATTCAGGAAGCTGTTTAGAGAAAATGAAGCATTTTCCCCATTAGACATTTTAGTTCAAACTTAACTAATGAGTGGTGGGTCTCAAAGGGAAACAGTTTATTTCCCATTTGTTGTCAGCCTCTGCTTTTTGTCATCTTTCAAATATTTGTTTTTCTTTAGTGGAAAGTCTGCTGTCAGCTGCTCCTGGACAGTCTTCGTTAAACAAATGGAACACCTGGATACAGGATGGTAATTGCAATGTGAAACCCAAATCCTTTCCTCCAGCCACAAACTGCACATGAATTGTTAACAGCCAGATAACTGCAGAGAGTGTACTGAGGCACAGTTGAACTGGAATTTTATATCTCCTTGATGAACAAATTGGCTCACCACATAGTCAGTCTGATGGTGTGCCTCTCAGCCAATTACCAAGACAACAGAAAATTATAAATCCGCTTAACCAGGGAACTTAGCCACGCCATGTAGAGTTGGTAATAACCTTTACTTCCAAATGTCTTCATAAAAAGTAAACACGTAATATTTGAAAATATTATACCCCGAAGAATGTCGCAGGCATCTTTCAAATTTCTTCTGATGACATTGATGTTGCTATATTAAAAACTTTAATTCTCCTTCTTAAATTAAATTAAATTTATCCTGATTGTCTTTTGTCTTGTTTGACCTCAATTAGAAGATTTAGTATGAACGTATTTTTCCCCTAAAAATTTTTAGTAGTGCATGGCAGGATCTATTCATAAATTAAGCTAAAGGTAAATACAATCTTATTTTTAAGGTCACTGTAAAGAAGTCTCCTTTAAAGTTTCAAACTTGGTTTGGTATATAAACTCTTAATAAGAACTATTACCTGATGCATACTTGTTTTTGATAAACAAGGATTTTCACTATAGTAAAAACACATAAACTAGTTGCTACTTGTACTGTTTATTCTAATGGAAAATTCAAATAACAAGAAAACATTTTGAATTTTATTTACTGGTTACGTAAGCTGTCTCTAAGTGCATGGGTTGAAATACTAAAAATCATGAAAACTAAATCACAGAAATAGTTTGTTTTTCTAAAGACACCACAGTCCAGGTTTAGTAGTGAAGATATTTACAAAACAGAGCTCTCCTGAAACCATTTAAGAATCTAAACCTGAGATGCTCCTCCATTTTAATTACAGAAATTGTTGGACTTGGGAAGTAGCTTATTGGGATAGTTATGGAAAAAAGTGCCATCTGCAGTAATTTTCCTAGTATGGCTTTCACCACTAGGTAGATTCCTGTGCTTCTGAAGACATCGGCACAGTCTCAATGTCTTGTCTCAGTTCTTGGCCAGTGTATTTGGCTGTTGACTGATTATTCATTGAAAGTGCTATAAGTGCCCTCAATTCAACACTTTCAATCCTGAATTTAATCAAAATAATGCATGAGTTTCTTCTATACTAATTTACAATAACATGATTTTTCACCTTTACCTACTTTTTTGTGACATTTTGCTTCCCATCCAATACTAAAATAGACCAAATTCTTCTGGAATTGCCTTAAAAATATTTTTTCTGAATAGGCATCACACTTTACTGATCTCCTTCTCTAATTGTTCCTAGTTGCTCCAGACTCACTGGTTTCCCTAGCTCAGTTTTATTTTAACAGATACAATATCATCAATAAAGCTGAATTTAAGTTTTTGGCATATCGTTCTATTGAATGTGTGCTCAGGTTTAGAATCCTGTGCTCACAGTCCCAGTCAAGATGCAGAGAAAATCTTTTGTGCTCTTGCTATGTATTCGCATTCATCCCTTCCCATCCGCTGTAACCCCTGGGGGCCACTGATCTCTCTCCCGTCACTATAGTTCTGGGTTCTTGAGATTGTCATGTAAATGAAATCATGATGGCTTCTGCCCTCACCATAATGTCTCTGAAATTTATTCAAGTTATTGCAGTTATTGATTGGTTGTTTTTAATGCTGCATAGTTTTTCCATGCTGTGGAGATGCTACAGTAGTCTTGTTTATTCTTCTGTAGAATAAAGATCCAGCTTAAAGTTCTGATGATTTTCTGTTACTTGTATATATGAGATTCTTAACATTCAGAACATACAAATATCCAAGATCTCTCAAGACCTTGTTTTGATATATGATAATGATGTTATATTTAATGTGCAGTCACTAGCATATCACTATGTAGTGACCTTTTATTGCTTTCATAACAAGTTAATGCAAACCTAGTGTCTTCATAATGTGACACAAATTTACTACCTTATAGTTATGTAGGAACAAATTCTCACTAGATTAAAATCAAAATATCAGTTTACTTCTGGAGGTTCTGGAGAATACTCTTCCAGCCTTATTTGGGTTGTTGGCAAAACTCACATTTTTTTTTTTTTTTTTTGCTATTATAGGATCAACTGTCCTGTTTTCTTGCTAGCTAAATAAGCCACAGATATCTCACCATATCTTTGGCTCAAGGTCTCCTCTCTCCACTGTCGAAGCCAGTGGTGGACATGAAGTCCTTTGTCTGCCTCTTTCTCTTTCGTTATGCTTAAGAACTCACGGGATTAGATCAGAACCACCTGAATAGTCCCTAATAATCTCCCCATGTCACAACACCTTGATAACAGCCATAATTTCATCTGTCACCTTAATTCCTTTTTGCTGTATAACATACTCATAGGATTAGGCATCTCCTGGTGGGTGGAGGCATTTTCCCATCTAATACACACTATAGTTGATTTTTTTCTGTGAGTTTGTTCACTTCTGAGGGAGGAAATCATGAAATTTATCTCAGCCTACTGTACTTAGTAGTACAGTCTCTGGCCGTTAGTTGTCATTCAAAATATGCTTAAAAATGAGTGAAGAATTGGATTTTCACAAAATTAACCTGAAATATAGAAAGGCCTCAATTGCCATCCAACAAAGTTAATGAAAATATAAGACATGAAGATCCTTCAAAACCTAATTGTTTCATAATATATACATGGTATTATTAAATTGTGCCTACTCTGGTGGCAAATATAAAATTCATTAACAGCCCCTTCTTTCTTATTTGCTTCCAATATAGCTTTTAGGACAGATTCTTACCTCCCCAATTTCCGAGAGTGTAGAAAAAGAATGCATTTTTACTCAGTGCGTTTAAACAGGTATCTGTTAGGGGAGATTCTAGGACATCTTTTGCTGTTTTTGATAAAAAAGGGTAGATGCAGAGAGCACACTGAGTTTTATAATCCATACAGTGAAAGGGAGCAGAAAAGAATCTGAATCTTTTATGGCATTCATAATCAATTAAATCAACACTAATGACCTACCGCACCCAACTTTTCATGTAATCTGATTCATTTTTGTTTCTTGCAGTCACTAGAATTTCATCTCTCTGTCTCTGTCCATCTATCTGTCTGCCTCTCTCTCCCTCTCTACACACACATATACATGCGTGTGAGCACGCACACACACACACATTCTAAATAACCTTATTCTTCATCAGTTTTATTGAAATTCACTCAAACTAACACACTTCTTTCTTTCTTTTATTTTATTTTATTTTATTTTATTTTGTGTGTGAGATGAAGTTTCACTCTGCAGTTCAAGGTGGCCTTGAACTCACGGTGATCCTCCTGCATCAGCTTCTCAGGTACTGGGATTATAGGCATATGCCACCACTCCAGGCCACAAAGTACCTAAATCTGTCAAAGCAAAGAGCTTGAACTTACACTAACCAGTTGAAGGGAAATACATCAAAACCCTATGGAAGAATCTTTGAAGAAAACTTTTGAAAGAAAAACTTACAGGAAAGAATAATGTTCAGTTATTTTCCTAATATTAAAAGTCAAGAAAGCCTTTAATTGCAAAACCTTCTTATTCTCTAGAACTAAAATTGGAAAAACATTTATCTGTTTAACTCTGACCAAAAAATCAAAGCATATTCAATGTCTTTCTTCTATTCTACACTGCTTTAATTTCTTTGAAGAAATAAACTCAGTTGGGAAATTCTAGTCCCACAGAAATAAAAAGTAGTCAGCTAGATTTAAATTAAAGCCAAATGCAAAAATAATTATGCTTTTCTTTTACTTTCATAAATCAAAGTCTGTGGAGATCAAAAAAAGAATTTGATATTTACTGTTAATTTTAATAATAATAAAAATGGAAGGCTTCTTGGACATACATAATGATCTGGACAATTCCATAACTTTTTAATGTAGAATGAAAGCATAAAATACTTTAAAATTTGAACTATGCTTTCACATGAAGTTTAAACTTGGAATCCACCTGTAAAATAAACTCTACATAGAATATCTGTCAGTATGTTACTATCAGCATCTGGAAGGGGAGCCTCTGTAGGAATTATCACGCATAATACACTGGGACAATCTGTATGTCATCATCATACTTGAAGTGTGCAAATACTTTTATGACACTTTAATCACTCTTTAATTCTTCAACAACCCTACATACTAGGTGTAGTTATTCCCATTGAACAGATGAAGAAGTAGCTTGAAGAGAAGTTAGGTAATTTGTTCATGAGCTCATAAGTGGAGGGAAATCAAAGATTCAAGTCTCACCAATTTGACTTCAGAGACAAGAGTTTTACTCCCTAGTGGTTGGCAGGAGATTGGCAACAGATAGTGAACCTCGGTTAAACTTCTCCAGCTTATCCAGACAGCAGACCCAGTGTATCATAATCTTCCCCAGCTGTGAAGGAAGAATTAGCTAACTTCAGAATGATGTAAAGCCAGATAATTGCAATAAATGTAGTATATTTTGAACAGAGGGGATTACAATGAAGCCAAAGGTATTTACACTCTGAGATTTTTACTGTCTCTTGGGTCTTTCAAGGAAGGGGTCTGCACTTAATTTTGTATAAGCAAGTTTGTTGTATAAATTTCTGGTCCCTAAATCCTGAGTTCACTTCTGGTTATGGTAAATGCATTGTTTGTATTAAAAGAACTATTATATCATTTGAAACTATTTTAATAATTTGACAAACTTCAAGCCAGTAAATACATGTTATGATCTTCTCTAGGAATGATACAGTCTTTGTGATTCTCCTTAACTGTATCATGTGAAATAATTCAATTCCTTCTTATTAAACTGGAATCTCATTAATCAGGCTTGACAATATTTTGTTTATCCATTATAATATATATAAATTGCTATAAGTCATTTTTATATCCAAATAATACTGGTTCTAGCTAGTGGTAATTATTAACTCCTTCAAATTACTTAAATCTTTTAATTTTACATCTCAAGAGGTAACAGATATATTTTGATGGATTTTATATTGTGGTTGCTTCTCAAATAATTCCTTGCCTTAAAATCTATTTAACTTAACAAAATGCCTTAAAGGGTTAGGAAAATAGTTTTTTGAATGTAATTATTCTGTCAAACATACAGATTGAAACTTTAGAATTATGATGGAAAAGCAACACTAAGACAAAGAATTCACACATCCATAAATGCTATGAACTAAGTTGTAGATTTTGGAATAAAAGAAGAGCTTCATATAGTATCATCTGATATTAAGGAATTAGATGACAACTGATAGGAACAATATGGATTTAAGTGTACACAATAAAAAATTGTCAATACTTCACTGAAATTACAAACATCAGATATGAATTTGAGCATCAGTTATTGTTTATCCAAATTGTTACATTAGAAATTTTGGAGACAGATATGTATGAAATAAAATCTTGCAGTTTCAAGAAAAGAAACTTGGTTGGATTCTGGGATTTGGGCATCCATGAACTTTATTTAAATATTTATGGATTTGTGTTAAATAATAAGGACCTGAAGAAGCAAGCTTTCCCTGTGAACCAGCACGTGTTTGGCCCGCTGCAAACCGGTGTCCCATGCAGGACACCATGGGTAGGGGGACAGGCAGGCCTGTCTTTCCTGTGAGTCAGCTCCATTCGCGAACTACGGTGGGGAGAGAACAAGGACTTACCAGGAGGCAAGCCCTCCCTGCTAACCAGTGTCAGGTGCAGGCTGCCACTGGTGCAGGCGACAGCCAGACTACAGCTCCTTCTGGCCTGTGGGCCGGCAAACAAGAAGAGCTAATCCCCCCACCCCCAAGTGACCAGCTCATCCAGAGAAACACTGACTACCATGATAGCTATGGAGGTGAAATGCAGTGTGGTGCTTTTGGTGTTTTGGTGTTTCACTGAACTTACAGGTCTAGGCTCAGTGGTCTGATCGTGTGTTCGGAGGATAGCAGTAAGCAATGTGGCATCTATGCGGGGGGGTCTCCTCCTGAGGGCTGCAGCCATTGTTAACTCCTTATTGTTTTGAAGTCCTTATCATTTTCATTGTTTTGTTGGATTGGGTTTTGTTCTGCTTGTTTGTTTGTCTGATTTTGTTACATCTGATGGCAGGAGTAGCTGTTTCAAAGATAGCAAGATGATAGTCATTTTGGATTTACTATTATCTTGTTTTGAAATCCTTTGTTGCATTCACTGTTTTGTTTTTATTAGTTCTATCCTGTTCTGTTCTGTTTGATTTTTACTATGTCTGAAGGTATCTGCAGCTTTTTTGAAGACAACAAAAGGCATTATGGTAACAATGGTTGATTTTGTATTATTTGAAGTCCTATATCACTTACACTGGTTTGTTTTGTTTGGTTTTATTCTTTTTTTATTTTGCTTGATTTTATCCTCTTTAAAATAAAATTTTAAGAAATAAGAAATTTTGAATAAAATTTTTAAAGATAAGGAATTGTGAATCAAATATAAATGAACTATTTAATATTAAAGTCAATAACAACTTTCATTCATAGAGCGCAGATGAAAAAGAACTGGTAAAATTGGTTTGAATTTCTGACACTTCTGAATCTTTATGCAAATTTAAGGATAGTCATGGATGATTTAATTTCTTCTTGCAACAGTTCACCCACATTTTTTTCTGTAGCATTTATTAACAGTTTGTTACATATGTGCATATCAGCTTTTTTCTTTTTCATTGCATTTTAAGATCTTTTACATAGACTGAAGCTCTTTTTGTCCTTCATTGCACCTTTAGTTGTTAGTGTTTAATGGATTGTTGTTAAATAAATAGACCTTCACTGCAGTGGGAGTGAAATTCAAGAGAACTGCATCTGTGTGTGCAGAAGCATTGATCTGACTTTTTCAGCAGGTATTAGCTCTAATGAGATAGATGTTTCAGGAATTTCCTAGTCACCATATAATATTTATCATACTGAAAATACAGATAGAATAAAAGATGTAAAAAGAAGATCATGTATCTATTACAAGTTACAGAGCAGAATGAGAGAAGTGTTTATTTATAGTTATTTGTTGATTCATTAATTCAGGGCAGATTTGTGAAGCCTTCTCTGTGTGCAGATAGCCTGGTGGGCACCAGGAGAAGCGCACTGAAGGACTCTCCTCAGTGCTCCTAAGCCCCAAGCAAAGGAGTCAGGCTTAGTCACTCTGATGTTCAGAGTGAAAAACTATTCCATTCAGGTGTTGTGCTTACATTGTGATGTAAATAAATTCAAGCATATTTAATGGACTCTGGCTAAATTGAATAACTTGTGCAAGTTTTTAGTCTTCATGCTGATAAAGCATTTATGTACAAAAATGCTTCCTTGAAGCTGAGACTCACCAAATTATAATGAGGATGATATTGGGTCACTTGATTCTTTGGAGTTCCCATAAATAATCATGAAAGTTGGAGAGGCACTTAGCATGCTACTCTAATACCTGTAATATAATTAAGCTGGGTCTATAAGCACAAGCCAATCAAGACAATCAACCCACATGGCCTAAGATGGATTCAAATAAACCTGAGTAAGCTAATTTCAAGATAGAATTTATTCCTGACATAAAGGTCACTTCTTATATCCAAGACTAGGTGGTGTCTTAAAATTTTCATTTCATTCTCAGCCAGATTTTTGGTATTTTGAAGAAGACATTAGAAAAAAAATCAGATTACATAGTTTAGGACTTTATTTATCAATGTATTTCCTATTAATTCCAATCTTAGAATCTCAGTAAGGTAGAACTTAAGGAATTTGAAGAGAATCTTGAAGAGCATATAATCTCATGACTTCCATGCAATGGGCTGTGGACCTCTGGGAATTGTAGTATTGGATGTGTAATTTTATAAAAGCATTGATTTTTCATTTTTAGCTAAATTAATTTTCATAGTAGTATAGGTGGAATTTTAAATACTACAGAGTTATGTTAAAGTGTTTCTGAAGTCATAATGATGTTTTAACAATTCTTTTATAATGAATAAAGTTTGAAATCTATTATCAATTATGTAGAGAAGGTGATCTATGATAACTTTAAAATTTAAAAATTCAAATTTTAAGAAGTAGTGAAAACTGTAATGACCAGCCTGTGACACTCACTTGGTGTGTATTTAGTGATACAGTAAATGACTGTAGCGTAGATCTAGTCAAACCTTTGTATAGTAGAGACATAAGTAAGGGTCTCAAGACTATAGCCAGGAACATTAGCTGTTCCTATATAAAAGAACCTGGGCTAGTCTATACCTGTCTCATGAAAACTTTAATGGAATTATTTTGGAAGGAACTGTTTGCCTTCTTTTAGCCTATTGAAGTTAAGGGACTATTCTTAGGCTATGAATAAGCATTGGCTTTCCTTGGAGGTCATTGCCAGGTGCAGTGACCAGAAAATGTCTTAAAATAGTCACCACGAAGTGTCTAGTAGAGAATATGTAAATGCTTAGTTAAAATTGTTGGCATCTGGTGATCAGTGAAAGAGCATCTTTCAGTGTTTTTAACCTATATTTAGAGGAGAAGGGGTTTAGATAGAGCCCCTCCTTTTTCCTGAGGTCTTACAAAGATCCCTGTAGACTGAGAACACAGAGAGGTAGCTATGTCTTACAAGTTGTGTTATGTTAGAGTCAGCATACTCCACATTGACTTGCCTTTTGTTGTTATACAATAAGCCTTATTTCAGTGTCCACTGCAGCCTCAGAGTGCAAGAGGACAGCACTGATGAGGTGAAGCATCTTCTTCCCTACCATGACTGCAGTGGAGACTAATGAGTCCCTAGAGGAGTCAAGGAGTCCAGGTGCTTTCTCCACAAATTTCCCTCCTTCTACAGACTGTGAGGGATCTGTATTTATTTTCTTCTTATTAATGAAAATAAAATTATCTTAAAAGATAAGATTAGAACAAAGTATTGCCTGATGTTTAGCTCGTGGAATTTGTCAGCTCCTTACCAGAATAAGCTATTATATGATAGGAAAAGAGTCATTCTTTCGTGTATTCATACATGTAAACATTTTGTTACAGTTCTACAGGACATGAAAGACAGTTTGTGAGTTGTTATTATTAATGTTAACTTTTCAGCGTTCAACAAATACAGTTCAAATTGATTATAATAAAAAGTAGTAGTCTAACAATGGAACCAAATATACCATGGTGGTTTTTGTTAAATGGACTAAAATTGCTATTATAGAAACAGTCCTAATTGCCATTCTTTATCAAATTATTCATTTTTATAAACTAAAGCTGTCAGACAGTGCATTAATGAGATCCAAATCAATCTAACTGGAGCAGAGGAAGCAATTAAAGTTTACTAAGGAAAGGATGCAAGGTAATTACTGATAGTATAAAAGTTTTCTTTGACTTAAGAGGAAATGCTTTTAAATAATAGTAAGACCATCCAAGATAATAATCACCTCTTTGTACAAATAGAGCTGATGTAAAATTAACTTTCAAACCATTTAGATCAATCATTATCCTTTTATTCACATCTTCAAAGCATGAATCTGACAGATCACTGGAAATAAATCATGTTCTTTCCTTTTTTAATGTTTAAATGATGTAAACTGAAAATTGTGATAGGAAAAAAAGTTGTGGAAATAGCATGATCCTTGAACCACTGGTTGTATTAATTTTATGCAGTCAGGAAAGACTGGAACATAAGCAATGATCAACACTGAGTTCAGGTTTCAGCTGGTGCAGAGTGGATACAAATGAAACACTAACATAAATGAGAACATCTGGTGGTTTTTCAATTCCTTTAATGCTATTTCTACATTAACCTTGCTCTGTTTTCATAAATCTTCAAAGCCTGGCTCAAATATAACTTCTTACTCAAATATTTTTCTATCCTTTTAGTCACAGGTCATTTTGTCTTGCATAATCTTTTTTACTTGTCTTATGTTTATTAGAGTTAATGTAATATATGCATGTATATATATATAAATATATATAATCCCAATTATTATTCAGGTTTCCTATTGTAAATATCATGCCTTACCCCTCTGAGTATCTTGCGTGCTGCCTAGCACAAATTGTTTAATCAACAGTGAACTAAATAAGAGCACTGGGAATAAACACAGTTTGAATTCCACCTAACATATAAGTCTGTGTCCAGGTAGAATTAAGAGATGCACGGTGGGACACATTAAACAGAGACGCATTAAATGAGGACTGAGTAGCTTGTTGGAAAAGGCTTCATTATAAGGCAAGAAAGAGTCTTACACAATGAATGTGGTCAAAATAAGGCTTTCACGGTTAAAGGTTTTGTGGTTAAAGTCTGACAATACACTATAGCCAGCCCTACTTCTCAGTGGACTGAAGTGTGAATTCTCTCACTTGATGAATCATGGAATGCTCTTTCCCTGAAAACTCTTCAAGCACCAGGGCATCAGTATTACTGCCTGTACAGTATTACTACTATCAATATTACTACTTTATCAAGTGTTGAATCAGAGGGGAAGATATTGTTCTTCCTCACAGCGTAAAACCATTGCAGTGTGGTTCATGAAACCAATGCCAGTCTATAAAGTTGTCTGTGGAATAAAGGGTTTGAGTCAAAGAATGTAAATCAAACTCTCAAAAGCAGTTTAATTTAACTGACTTCTTTTTCAATGGTAGGAAGACAGCTTTGATTAAAGAGGAAGAATGTTCATTTACAGACCAGCAGGACTTCTTTACTGTTGGAAATAGTTTGTGGCAAGGCTCTTGTGAGACACTGTAATGGCAAACCATGTTGCTTTGACATCCCCTAGGTTCCAAAGCACTATTTATGGTCTCAAAAGATACAGTAATTGGGGGATTTATACAGGAGGAAAAAGTGTGGCAGTTCCCAGTAAGAACTGTGCTACCCACTGGAGCAGCAGAGACATTGAGTGATTTTGGGTTTGGTCTTTGAGCATTTATGGAATATCTCCTGAGAAGGAATAATTTGTAGCAATATAAGTTTATATATGAGATACAAGCAACAATCAGTGTAATGTGTGCTGGTTACTGTGGCCATAGAAGCAGAGACAGAGCACCTGTGATTTACCTGTTTACATTTTGGCACTTGATTATATTAAAGGCTTATTGCCACTCGCATGTCCAGAGGATTAAACTTACAGAAATGAAGGGAGTATCTTGTTACAGGGTGAGGATAGCAAATATAGGTAGAGAAAGGATCAGTAAAGATAGTTAATCAAGTAAATGAATGCATGGAAATCAAAATGTGAAAGAAAAACACTGGCAGACTTAGAGAAAAAGGAGATGTATATTGTATATATTTTTTCTGAAGACTATATTTTTGACGGACGACAGTGCACATTTTTAATTTGTATCCCTGTTTGCTAGACTCATATACACAATCATTTAAAACACAGAGTACAGAAATTTATTGACACTTTCTGGTGTGAACAGTAAGATTTTTCTAAATCTAGATGATTTATGGAAGTTCATTGCCACTATTGGAAAATCATCATTTGAAATGGATGGATATACTTTCTGTCTCTTGGTTCATCATGACTACTAAATTGTAACTGAATTGCACCAAATGTCCAGTTGTTGTCTATATCATTCATACTGAACTGTGAGCAAGACAGGAAAGTATTAGCATGAATTTGTCGTCATCAGTATTACCTCCAATCATGAGAAAGATGTGCTCATCAAATGACTGTAACTATAATATTTTGTGTGCATGGCCTGCCCGGTAGAAGTGTCTACAGCATAACATAAAAGTGGGAATGCAAGGGAAATTTTCACATTTACTTAGAAAAAAACTAAATTAAATGTATATTTTTCAGCCATTGAATTTTTTTTCATTTTTTTATTTAAAGAGAAAAAAAAACAGGGAAAAGGTAGAAATATTACAGAATTTCAAGAAAAGAAAATAAATAGTAAGAAATCACTAGTTGATACATTACACATTGTTCTTTTAGAAATAGTTATTCAAGTTACAGGATTAAAGCACACAAAGTAGGCACTAAAGCAGTGAGAGTGCAAACAGATCTGTTCAACAATCCAACAAGAACCTAGAAATATGGTCATCAAT